>JZLH01S0304125.1:3744-13804 GCA_001188425.1 Eucidaris tribuloides | reverse complement strand
CCGTGTTACTCAAAATCATGTATTAAAACACCACATATCATACAAATTAATATACTGCATACGAGAGTCTTCTGAGTTGAACAACTATGACGAGCCTCCGAAGGTTACGTGGACTGTACTGATAGTTAACAGTCCACGCTAACCGAGGGCCGTTCTTATGTTTCAAACAGAGACTCTACATGCACGATAGGGATATATTTGTTTTATTATCCATCATCGAATTTAACGAGAAATTTTACACATAAGAAAAAAAGAAAGGAAAATGAAATGTACTTACTGGTAAACCCCTACGAAGTAAGTGCTGCATCGCACGGGGCATAAGTGCGCAGAGTATTTTACTTGGCAGTAACGGATAGCTGGATACAAATTCCATCTAACGTATGACAAGGATTCAAGCTTCTCACCAACCATTTTGACTGCCCAAATACCAAAATATTAGAACTTTATTGTTTTACATAATAAAGTATATGTTTTTAGACTTTGAATTTTGAGGCTGCTTGAATTCATTCTCGAAGTTTCAGGAAAGAAATGCAAATATGCTTGTTTTTTTTAGATAGTGTCATAATTTTTTTGTTTGGGTATGTCTGCAGTTATGTAAGCTCACTGGGCCATACTGTAGTCTCCGTTTCTGTAGGACATGCAAACGTTTTTTGACTCCATAGGTACACCTCACTTCTCCCGACTGTATTTCTCACTCCGGCTACAAAAACATTACTTTACTTAATCAAAATCTGTGTATTATTCAGAGGCAGGCAGTGACCAAAGATAGTAGTTTCATTAGTCAATATAAGAGACCAGGTTTAAGACATGTAATGTCTAGAAGCAACAGACTAGGGCACACATGTATGCTTCATGACAGTTTCTATGGGTAAATCACACATTTTATCGACGTACAGTCTGTTGACAAAGGTTGCTTTGGGCAACCTGACAGGTGGCTGAGAGGCCCTACCAGACATAGCCACATAACTATATGTATGCATATTTGCATTGTTCGGCATTTCCAAATGTATTATAGAAAGTAGTGGGGTAGTCTTGAGTAGAATTGTAGTCAGTGTGTTTTTTATATTTGGGGTCCTTCCGAAAATCAGCTAAATTGAAACTGTTAAAAAAATTATTATTGACAAATAAGATAATGAGGGCATACTGGCTATCAGAAATCTATCACTTACGGGGCAAGTATATTGGGCATAATGAGTTAAATTTTCACGCACTGTGTGCTTGTAGATTTTGGTTTTCCTGAAATAATATTTTTTAACAAATGGCTGATTTTTTTCACACTTTGGGGTTGTGGTAGCATTTTCTAGCCAATTTTTTCTCCCGTATTTCAACTTCACAAGTAAATATCAAATCTATAAGCTCGAAGCAATTAATCTGCATAAAACCAGGGGAAATTCAGCATATCGTAGCCTCTTCCTTATCAATAATGTCTGATTAGCCGATTCAAAAGTGCGCAGCACTCTGAAAATGGAGCTTTTTGGGCGTATCATTTGTCACGGCCCAAAGGGTAATTTTCGTTGGCGTTGCACATGTAAAGTATTGGTAGTAAATTACAGCAAAAACAGTCTCACTGGAAAGAATTTATGCTCGGAACTAGATGAAAAAAACAAAGAAAAGTGAGATAAATCCTATTTTCGTGAATGACCTACAACTCATTTCAATGTTGCTGCGCTTGAAAAATGTTTTGTCACCACACAAAGTGGCCCTTTGTTTGCCCCAAAGATGGCCATAATCTGCTTTTCCTCAAAAAAGTATGAAAAGATAACAAAGGTTCTAGGTTTCCAAAAACTGAAAAACATTTTATTTTTACCCTACAAATCTGACCTAAGTATCATTTTTAACATGTAATTTTTCCCCCTTAAATATTTTTTTCACCACTTTGTCGTCAAATGGTGGTAAGATCTTGAACCTTGTCGTATACTCTAGTTAGTCCCGTATCAATTTCATGAACCTATAAAACACTAATTTGATCCTCACTCTTATTTTAACTATGATCCTAACTCAAATTCGACGAATTTAACCCAGTGTTAATCTTAAACTTTGCCAGACTTTCATACGGGTGTAGCACACATAATGTCTTTCATGCGCACGGAAAAAAATAGCGTACGGTACATGTGTTTTGTACACACGATTTATTCGGCTTTTTAAGCTCAAATCGCGATCCCGCTGTTGGGTACTAGTCGGTCGCGGGTGGGGCAAATAGTAAAGCGCCCTCATTGTTGAGAGATTAATGTACTATGGGACTCGATAAGAGTCCCATAGTACTTTACTATTGTCCTCTCCGAAAGTTATATTACTTTCAGAACTAGACTCACAGAATAGTGTGTTTATGTTTGATCATGTGACATACGTTTGACCAACCAGAATTCAAGAAACTTACATTGAGGGATATAATACCTCATACTTGCATGGTAACAACTCCACCTCTGTGAAATGAAGCAGCCGTAGTCATAGTAGTGAGAAAGATGGCCGGCAGAATGGCCTGCTGAGGGGTTTGCTAGGGTCATTAAAGTTATTCTAATGCTGGGTAATGGTAATATTTAATTAAAGAATGGTTTTAGACATTTTAATATTTGTTTATTTTGTATTTTACTACCAATTTAAAGTTTATTCAACATTTCATGATTTCCCATTTTCCACGGTACAATTCCCATTTCCGCAATTATTCTCTGTTTTCCGTATCATGAAGGAATGAAGGCTTAAAGTTAAATGTCTCGTCCAAACTAAATACCAAGAGACAGGAAAGCTTTAACAACAGAAAAAAATGTGCCAAGAAGGACAATGGGAAAAGTGTCTCTTAATACACCAGTATACTTCTGATCAGATTCATTCGTGTCCTTAATGAAGAACTTTTGATTTTTGTCAGAAATAGATACATGTAAATGTTCTTTCTGTATTCGTGTCTGTACTGTAAAGACGGGCTTTAATTGACTGTCACTGAATAAGTAATAAGAAGCAGAGAGATCCTGAGTATCATTGATGTAATGGTGATGGAAATGATGAACAGAATGCTGATATTTCTAATGAAGATGATGGTTGTGGTGACAATGGCAGTAGTGTGAAGATAATGACATTGATGATGATAAGGATGATGATGACGGCAATGATGGTGATTGTGGCTGTGGTGATGATGATGCTGATTTTAATGATGGTTTTCATGATTATGGTGATGGTGAGGATGATGTTAATGATGACGGTAATTCTGATGATGATAGTGATGATGATGTTAATGATGATGTTGGTTGTGGTGATGGTGGTAATGGTGATGGTGTTAGTGATGGTGATGGAAATGCTGATGATAGTAATGATGATGTGATGAAAGTGGTGGTGATGAGGATGATGGTGATGGTAATGATGATTTTGGTTGTGGTGATGATGGTGGTAATGTTGATGGTGTTAGTGATGGTGATGGTAATGCAGATGATGGTAATGATGATGGTAATTCTGATGATGATAGTGATGATGATGTTAATGATGATGTTGGTAATGCTGATAATGGTAATGATGATGTGATGAAGGTGGTGGTGATGAGGATGATGGTGATGGTGATGGTGATGGTAATGATGATGGTGCTGCTGCTGCTGCTGATGATGATGATGATGGTGTTGTGTGGTATTACAATGATAAATTGTTTGACATTAATATATAATAATATAACAATATAAAGCTTATTTATATAGCACAAAATTGCTAAAGCTCTATGCGCTTGAAGAGATACTCAAAAAGCAATATACAGGCAAATTCAAAGTAACAAATAACAAGATAACATGAAAACAGATATATACAAAATGTAAATGTGAACATTATAGGTAGGCAAGCTGAAATAAATGAGTTTTTAACAAAGTTTTGAAAATGTTCACTGTTCCAGCATTGCGTATGTGAAGGGGTAAGTTGTTCCATAGAAAAGGGGCGGCGAAAGAAAAGGATCGTTGACCATAAGATTTGGAGGGAATGCGGTAAGGAAGCTGCAGGAGGGCTTGAGTTGAAGAACGCAAGTTCCGTGATGGAATATAGTGACGTAGTTGGTCAGAGAGGTAAGCTGGGGGAGAGTCCATTCATTGACTTAAAGGTGAGGAGGAGGATCTTATAGGCAATGTGCATGTCGACAGGTAACCAGTGAAGAGCTTGAAGAGTTGGTGTAATGTGGTGAGAACGAGGAATACAGGTGATAAGGCGAGCAGGGATATTTTGTACATGTACACGTTGAAGTTTGGCAATGTCTTTAGCAGGAAGACCATATAGCAGAGAGTTGCAGGAATCAAGCCTAGAGGTGACAAGAGCATGAACTAAACGTGTTGTGGTTTCATGATCCAGGTAGCGACGAATTTTACTTATTATGGATATCATGATTATGCATGGTGGTGATATTGACTTTCCATGAAATATCAATAAATACAGAATAAAGAGAAGGAAACTGATTAATTAACCTGCGAACTGTCAAACTGCAAGGTGTAAGGTAGTGTTTACAGATCAAAATATCAAATATTTAACATTTCATGTGTTAGTTCTACATGTATGTCAATGCCCTAAACTCTATGCTGCATTAGAGTTTTATCCAGTACACCCCTTGTCACAATGTTTTCACAAACTAAAATTAATCCAGAGAAATAGTCTTCCATTTATTTTATTTTATTTTGCTCCGCACTAAATCAAACTTAATCACTTGGAAAGACATATAATGTATAGCGCATGCTATTTTCGGAATCAAGACTTTGTTTACACAAGATAACTGCTTGATATAAATATGTCTGAATGGAGAATTTTCTCCTGCCTGACTTTTGTTGTGAGGTTGTCTTTTGTTTCATTAGATTTGATTATGACACTCTTGGGGTTATTTATTACGTAAGTACCCGCTGCCATGGCAACCGTGGTGTATGACGTGTATGACGGAGAAGAAAGGCGGAAAATTAATGTTGCCTGCTTGTGACAAGACGGGAGCTTATTGAATTTGAGTATTGTAGTTTTGAATCATTGAAATTCCTTTGCAGCTGGCTGGTTCTCTCCACGTGCCGACGGATGCTAAAGGCTTGACATGTGGATAGGCTGGTTGCCATGGTAACCACGGCAAAGCTGTAATAGATCTCCAGGAATACTTTCTAAATGGCCAAGTGCCACGATTTATTTTTGTCATCACGTTTTACGCGATTAAACGTAAAACTTAGCGAGATGGCCAGCTCGCGTCCTAGGTACACGTTGTTAGTTGGTGTTGACTGATGCATTCTGGGAAGACACTCACCGATTGGTGCAGATGTGGAGAGGTGAGATTAGGCACGCATGGACCCGGCAACTTAAGCCGAGTTCAATTACGAGGTTGTATAGCGACAGTATCAGACAAACAGTTCTTGTGACACGAGGAGAGCAATTTATGAATCGCTGTAAAGCCGCCTAGCCATCCACTTTCTACTTATTGTAGATTGCGTTAAACAACTTAAATTCGGTGATAGATTGGTGGTGATGCTGCACCTGAACGTGGTGTTTGTGCCGCCGTGACAACAATTCTTTGAAAATGGCTGCACCCGGTTCTCCGGCCCAATTAAGATCGAGGACACATTTATGTATGAACTACCGAGCTGTAAATTATGTACATGTTTTAGGAGTATACTGTAACCTAACCCATGTTTTCATGTTTATTTGAGCAGGAGCGAGAAGAGAAACTGCCACTAAAAGCACAACTGCAGTTCATGTTATTTACACTGAAATGAAATTCATCCAAGGGTGGACCGCTACATGTACAAGTAGGTCACTCTTATGATATTGAAGAAAAGATTGAAGCAGTTTTCAGCACTTTTTGATATATCCACTCTGAAGCATACTCATGATCAGTGATGGCACCAGAATTTCAAAATTGGTGGTTGGGGGGGGGGGGTAAGAAGGGAGCAAAGATTGATTGGGTGGGGGTAAAAATTTCCACGTGATCAATACGATATGACAAGCAAATGAAAAAGGTTATCAGTCACTGTTTTCCCCCAAAATTCCATTCTAGGGCGGGGCAAATGCCTCAAAGGTCCCCTCCCAGTCACTGCTCATGCTTCATGCTCCACAAATATTTATTGATCTCTGAAGTTACTTGTGCAGGAATATCAGTTTTTAGGCTATAGCCCGGATTCTGGCCCTGGCTAGTAATTTTTCAGTCCATATTTAGGTTATTTTTTTTTCTATGAAATACTTAATTGTCGGTAATCCTAATCAAGCTCTTTTTGTAAAGAATATTTTAATGATATGTCAAGTTCAGCACCTCTACTGGGCTTTCTTGGCTGTAGAGTAAAACAAATTAAAGGGAAAAACGGCTCCCCATCATGCTGAAAAAAAAAAAATGAAAACGGAATTAAAAGAAAAGAAAAAGAAAAAGAAAGAAGAGAAAGAGAAAAAGGAGAGTTGATTTCACAAAGCATTTATTTGTACCATCTTGTTCATGTCCTATATAACTGATTCATTTCTAGTCGGCTCTGAATGTACATGTACATATCCATATCAGTGTTGAACATTTCAAGGAATCCCTGTGTCTCTTTCGCAGCAACCACCTGAGATGTGCTCATTGCCGGCTATTGACTTAAGTGACAGAAGAAAGATCAACACTCGATGGCATGCTTGAAGTATCTGGAGTGGATATTGCACTGACCCTTGAAACGATATCGCCTTCATGATATGAAGGCAATGAAATAAAGATATCTGTAGAATTTTCTTTCTGTCTGTCACATGCTTTCTCTGTTTTTTTTCCACATCATGTGTCTCTCTTTCTAACAGTGGGGAATCTATGATTTGACAAAGGAGGGGGGGCATTGGACAGACATGTACATGTACAAGCGTTTTGAGCTGACAAGCAAAAGTGAGAGACAGAGAGAGAGAAAAAAAAATGGAAATTGGTTATTTTTCTATAGTTTGGGATTGGATAGACTTATTCTCCCACTTTTTTAGGCCAACAAGAAGGGGAGGCCATGGCCAACTTACCCCCTTCCCAATCCCCTAAATATTCTATCTGCCCCACTCTCCAACCAGGCATATGTTTCTTTCCCCGTCTTGTTTGATATTGACTTTAGGGCAAACATTTATCTTTCATGAGCGTACGCCGATATCGGTTTATTAATTTGATGAGATCTGGTTTCCTTCAGCTTTACTTGGATTTGTGTATACATACTTTAATACAGTATGTGCACACTTATCTGTCTGTCTGTCTCTTTCTGAAAAAGGAGGGAAATTGTTAACTTACCGGTACTTATACCACACTGTAATTAAAACTTTGAGACTATCAAATATGATGTACCAATCACGTAGGGTTGAAAGACAATGTTTGATGTTATTTTTCAATTAATTAAATTGCTTTGTGTGCAGAGACTCCAACCCCAAACACCTCTTAAGCGGGAGATTCTCCCGCCGAAACCCCCTAGCAAACTGGAGACTCTGACTTAATGTGCGCGTAGCCCACACCACTGGCGCAAAGCATGAAATTCCTTGCGGCCGGAGGCCATTTTTAGGGTTTTAGAAGCTCTCTGTTGCTGTCTTAGGCTTGTTTTTGAACATTGACAACACTAAATGAGGTCAAATCCACTGATTCAGATTCATTTCTTTTCAAAAAGGTGGTTGGGCGGGAGAAAAAAGGAGAAACACGCCTAGGGCGGGAGAAATTAAAACTCAAGCGGGAGGGCGGGAGATTTTGTGAAAATGGACTCAAAGCGGGAGATCTCCCGCTGAAAACGGGAGATTTGGAGTCTCTGTGTGTGGTCAATCTCATTTTGATTAAAATACATCAACTAAACCACATGTGCTTTGCTTAAATATGTGTGGACTTTATCAGTGGTGGAGCAATTTATTTTTCTATGATAAAGATTACTTTTCTTGCCAGGATTTTCTCTCTGTACATACAGATATTGCATTTCCTTGAGATATTGTTTTTCTGTAAATTGTCTTAAAGGCAAGGAATCTCATTTGCACCCCTTCCACAGCACAGCAAAATATTAATCATGCCCTTAGGCTATTACAAGGACATGTCTGTAAAATCTGAAGATCAGTAATTACCTAGCTTTGAAAAATGCACGGAAAACAAATGCCCATTAAATGTATGTTTTATCTTTTTATACGCCCGGCTACGGGACGTATTATGGTATCACGCTCGGTGTCCGTCTGTCCGTCCGTCCGTCCGTCCGTCCGTAACTTTTCCTTGTAAACGCCATAACTTCAGTTTAGTTAACTAGCCTCATATAATTTGGTGTGTATGATACTAGCATGTATCCCAGGAAGCCTATTGATTTTGAGCGTCGAAGTCAAAGGTCAGTCACAGTGACATGTTTTCATTGTTACCTTTGAATTTGTAAACGCAATAAACTTCAGTTTAACTAACCAGGCTCATATATTTGGGTGTATGATACTAGCATGGATCCTCAGGAGCCTATTTGATTTTGCAGTGAAAGGTCAAAGGTCAGGTCAACAGTGACATGTTTTCATCTTACCCTTGTAGAAGTTCTTGTAAACGCGATAACGTCAGTTTAACTTAACAGGCTCATTAATTTTTGGTGTGTATGATACTAGCATGGATCCCAGGTAAGCCCTATTGATTTTGAGGTCAAACTTCAATCAGGTCACAGTGACATGTTTTCATCTACCCTTGTGAAGTCCTTGTAAATGGGCAGTTCCACGGAAAAGTGGACATGGGACCCAAAATTTCAAAAACATAGTACTCCATCAAGTTTGGTGTCAAATTCAAGGTAAAAGTCCAAATTGTCTGAATCTGAACTCAGAATTACATTTTTGTTGCATTTTCGTACTTAAAATTCCAGGTTAATTACGAATTAATTTTTTGCCAGAAAATGTGAAAAATTACATGAGAAATTTTTCCCCACAAAATTCAAAAGAGATCTTAAAAATCCTTCAATTGAAGTTTATATTATAGTTCTGTCTCAAAGAAAGTAATACATGTACTCAAATTGCGTTTCTATGGATTTTGTTACGCTTTGGTGATTCTAAATAATTGTGTCTATTTTTGCGTCATTCCGTTACCGAAAAACACTCATTTTTTAATTTATTCAGAAAATTGAGGAAAGAAAATTTGGAAAGTTTACATGCAAAGCAGGTTCAGGTAGACTGACACTACAGACTAACTTTTATTTTCTTTGACACTCCTACTAATTAAAACAAAATTAATTAAGTTTCGTCATTCCGTTACCGTATATGGTAACGGAATGACGGTAATGGAATGACACTAGAACTTTAAAACAAGTGACCCAAATAGTTGTATAACTTGTCACTTTATATCAATTAATATGACACCAATGAGAAGAACTTCATGTTATTGTGCCACTGGAGGTCACATGATTAGGTCAAAGGTCATTTGAGGTCATATGTGAAAGTTTACCCTGTAAGACTCTCATAAAACAAATAACTGCAATCGTTGCTCCATTTTCAACCAAACTTGGGTCCTAGATGCAGTTGGGGGATCTTCATATTATAGTGGTGTCATAAGTCACATGGTAAGGTCAAAGGTCATTTTAACTTAAATATTGGTTTACCTTCAAGACTCTTACGACACATGACTTGAAACATATTGCTACAACATATGGCAACCACACTTGGGTGATAGATGCACTTGGGGTACATTCATCTCATCATGCCATCACATGGTAAGTTCACATGGTAAGTCACATGGTAAGTTCAAAGGTCATTTTAGGTCAAACATTAAAGTTTACCTACAAGACTGTCTTGTGACATCTTGTGTTAAGCAAGTGAGTTTTTTTTTGCTTCAAACAGAAAAGTAAACCAATATTATCAAATATATTAAAACAATAGGCAAACTAGAGCAGTTTGACTGCATGCAGTGGATGGGTATGCCTCTGCAGTCTGCACTCCCACACAATTTGATTGAAAAGCCTCATGCATGCATGTACCTTATTTGATTAGAAATGAAAGTTACCTTGGTAACAAGACCAAATCAGGCATGTATAAACCCTTTGTGACCTTTGACCTTTTAGCTCCGAACTGTAATCAATACATCAGGGCCTCATACTGCATACTTAACCCATATATCAAAATCCAATAAGCCACTCTCAAGTTATTGTGGTAATACACCCAAATT
>JZLH01S0304123.1:0-22573 GCA_001188425.1 Eucidaris tribuloides | reverse complement strand
AAGATATAGACAGATTACACTCCAAAAGAAAACAATGCGTATTATTACTCATTCCGATTATTATGCCCATTCCAAGCCTTTATTTCATGAATTAAAAATATGTAATCGACCTGGGAAATTTTCATATTGCTGTTTTTATGTTTCTGTGTTTCACTGGACAACTTTCGGCCTTTTTATCAAATTGTTTTACTCTCAAGTTCTCAACACAGATGTTCATAATTACAATACAAGAAATGCTAGTAATTACCAGTACCCAAAAATAAGAATAACATGCGTGAGAAATTCATTGTTTTTTAAAGGACCACAAATATGGCAAAATATACCCCCTGATATTAAATCAAGTAAATCACTTCAAGATTTTAAATACAAATACAAACAATTCCTACTGAGCAAATACATTGATTAAATATTGTGAAAAATCTAGGCATTATGTCTTTTGTTCTGTAGTTTTTTACGTGTAGTATTTTCTTTGTCCTTTATGTGTTTGTATAACTTGCAATATCTTATGTTTTTTCCCGGGGTAGCGCTTATAAAAGGAGTCTCCTCCTTTCTGTTCACCCCTTACACTCTCATTATGTTTTATACCATGTGTTGTGTGATATGTATTTTTATATTTATTTCACTTTATGTAATATTTGTAATTTTCTTTTTTTTTTTTGTTGGATGAGTGTTAAATAAAATTTGAATTTGAATTTGAATAAAAATGCTACTAAACATGCACAATTGTACGTTTTTCGGCGCGTTCCGCTCGCAAAATCCTGTGGGAGCCTACAGCAATTTGGCGCGAAATTTTTTGGCAGTTTTTTTTTCACTTTTGTCCCCCCCCTCCATCCAAAACACGGATCGACGCCCCTGCGCGCCAATGCCAAAGAAGACTCATTGTCTGGCATTCCTGACCAGCTGTGCGAGCGAAGGTGTGAGACTGACTTGTAAATTGCATAGCTTTAACCCGCTCCTCAGTCCCGTATACTCCCAATTTCAGGGCTCCTTAGCTCCGAAGACTGTAAATTTTATACTTTCTGACATCTACCTAGACCCCCATTCCAGGATTTAGTGAGGCGCGCCCATGCTGGGGGGGGGGCACCCCGTAAAAATATAATCTGAGTGCCCCTGGGAGGGCGGGGGTTAAGGTCCATGAGTGTCGCTGGCCTCATCTGCACAAATCCACGCATATCACTTATTTTGCATAAGAAAGGAGATAGTAGATTTTACACAAGTGAACTTTCAAAGGCTCTCGTACCGCATGTCTTTGAGCGAGGTATCCTATTTTGTTCTCGGGTTTTTCCCGCGAACTCCTTTCCCTGCATTGACATAAACTCCTCAAAAAAAGTTTGGAAATCTGAGTTTGATCGGTTATATCTCCCGTTTCGTAGAAATGATCCATGCAAGTTTGGTATCATCGGAAAGATTATTTAATTTTCTTCAAAATAATACCCTACTTGTTATGATTATGCCATCAGGGAAAGGGCAGTATCTTAAAATGTGGTGTAAAGTGTAAATTGAAAAGCTGCAAAATGACCGAAGTTCGGTTAGTCACCAAGTTGTTTTTGTTGTTGATAAGTGAGTCTTCCATTGCTTTTTTGGTTATTATGCGCTCTAATGTTATCATTGACATGGATTGAAAGAAACACCTACAAAATAAGCAAGCAACAACAACAAAAAGTAAAGGAAAACAACATGTATGGGCATTAAATACTGGACATAAGACATTTAATCTCACGGACCTTTCACCACATTAATACCACAAAGTGATAAAAAAAGTGTAAGGAGCTTGATTTGCCTGGATTTTCTCAGAGAGAGGGTATGACAAGAATGGACTGGCCAACATGCAGCCCAAACCTCAACCCCATTGAACATTTGTGGGATCAACTTGGCCAGGCTGTACGGAAGAGAGTCACAAATGCAACGACAATGGCAGGTTTGCGTCAGTTACTGATTGACGAGTGGAATACCAACCCACAGCAACGAATCACAAAGCTCATCAACAGCATGTGGAAGTGGTGCCAGGGGTGGTGCAGGTACGTGGGTCTTCCACCCGATACTGAACTCTGATCAAGTTATTAAAATCAATGAACATTGATGAAATCAAAGATCCATGGGAAGATAAAAATGAAAATCCATGCAAATCAAGCCCCTGACACTGTTTTATCACTTTGGTGTGTTAATGTGGTGAGATTAAATGTCTGTGAGATCGAATGCCTTATATCCATTTTTTTAAATGCCCATAATGTTTGTTTTTTGGTTGTTTCACTTTTTGTTGTTGTTGTTGTTTGCTTACTTGTTCAGGTGTTTCTTTCAATCCATGTCAATGTTAACATAAGAGTGCATAACAACCAAAGAGACATTGAAAAACTCATTTATCAACAACAACAAAAATTGGGTGTTTTACCGAACATTGGTCATTAATTTTGCAGCTTTTCAATTTACACTTTACACCACATTTTCAGACACCGCCCTTTCCCTGGTTGCATAATCATAACAAGTAGGGTATCATTTCAAAGAAAATTAAATAATCTTTTTGATGATACCAAACTTGCATTGATTATTACTACGAGACGGGAGATATAACCGATCAAACTCAGATTTCCAAACTTTTTTTGAGGAGTTTATATGAGAAATAACTCAATATAATAGAAATGATACTTAAGCTACAATCAGAGCTCCTTCACACTGAAAATAACCTGCAATTATTATTATATAACACAACAGTCTATGGTGAAAAACTGCAATGGTCGTTCGTTGATCTCCACTTTTCACAAAAACGCAGTAGTCACTGAAATGTTAACAGTTAAATGAACCGATATTTTACAATATGTTTTTAAATAATGTGATATTCGTTAATTTCATATCTGTGTTGGTGATGTGGTGTTGATTAGAAAGGGCCACAAGAACAAACCATCGCAAGTCAGTCATGTCAGTCAGTCAGTCAGTCAGTCAGCAATGGGTAGCACTTACCTGATATTGCATTTAACATCCCCAAACCTTGCGGTAATGGTTCGTCCTGTGTTAAGAAACTCGCCCACAATGGTGACTGTAGTTCCTCCAGCTATTTGTCCTTCCAGGGGACTAAAACTTGAAATTTGAGGGTTCTACGGATAGGAGTATCAAATATATCACGAAACCAACTTAAATGTAAGGAAATTATATTCCACAAATCAATTTGACTCAATCTTTGGATCTATTTGGATCTATTTAAAACATCCAAAGTTGATCAAAACGTTTTGAACACTGATAATAAATTAATTTATCATAGAAGTTACATTAGGAGTATTTATCACAAAAACAAAATTAACATTACACTAAAAAAAAAACTGATTTGTAAGTATTTTCGAAAACCCACACCAATAAGTTTTGTATGGTCTTATCATCTTGATCATCTTTCTGTGACAAAAGTATTTCCATCGATTTCTCATAAACATGATATTGTAAAATAATTTTCCTCCGGTGTAATCAACTTTCTGTCATGTTCTAGAAAGGTTTAAAGCCATATTTAGCATGAAGTTAAGTGATCACTTCATCAAAGTAGGATAATGTAACGGTTTGAGCTACGGAGATATTAAATAAGATATAATTTGAGGTCGACAAGCAGATAACTATTCATTTTAATGCATCATAACAAGTACAATATAATATATATTGCTAAAACTTTTGTTTATTCTTGAAAGTTTAGGATACCATGCTCCGATCTCAGCTGTCATCACTATCTTTACTTTCAACTTTCATGCCCTGACGAAAGCACTCTAAATAAATAGAATTCTTTCTTGAAATATATAGGCCAATCTATTAAATATCCCTAACAAATAAGAACGGAGAAACTCCCTTAATTTCTCCAGAATCATAGATTTTCTTAATTAATACGACACAAAGTTCATTTATATAAATAACTTGGAATTGGAAAAGCAAGCAAAATGACCCAATTTTATTCCATACCCTGTAATGAAACGGACCGTCACTGGTTGCATTCCTGTGACCAGATGTTGACAACACTGAGATGTGAATTTGTCCGACCAATGATGCTTGTACTCCTTGAGTTATACAGCTTACACTGTACAAACAGGTCAACACACACGTGCGCATAATTAGTTACGGTATACTGTTTAACTTTGTATACCGTATAATGTTTAACTTTGTAAAACGATTATAAATATATGTACTATTGTTCATAAATTATATTTGCCCGTCGTTTAAGATAAAATACCGTAGTTTACATTTTGGTTCTTGACGTAGAATAAACACTTAACTAAGTATTATTATTGTTTATCCAGCGAGAACCAAATCATTGGATACAATTTTTGGATATTTAAAAAAAAACATATCTTTCTACTCACGAGATGAATTTGATTCATAATACAAAGATTGCAGTTCATGCCGATATTTCAATTAATTTACATTGGGAAGATATTGCCCAAGTCAACATAGTTCACATCGCCACTACCAGTTTCTTTTTTTCCCCGGTGATATTAAGGTTCTCAATGAAATTACATTTTATTTCACAATAGACTTTCAAACCAAATCTACAAGAATCACCTCAATCCAGGTAGATAAAATTCCTCCTTTCCACTTAGATTACACTGTAGACCAGCCACAGTAATGATTCTGATATCACTGAAGGTTCTTCCAAGGTCAGTCCCTCTGATTTCTATTCGAGTATTGCCTTCAACTGGTCCTGATGTCGGTGAGAACTAGTGGATAAAGTAAACAATTGGCAAGTACGTCTAATTTTCTTTGTATCATTTGTTCACATGCAAACAAATACGCTTTTAAATTTCCTCGGTAAATATTTCATAAACAATATAATTTTATTTACATATAGTCCTTACTATGTTCCATGCAATATGAAATAAAGAAATAAACACAGAAACCATGGTTTTAAAACGCCTCTAATATACAATGAATCTACGAAATCTCAATCGGTCTTATCTGATGATTTTAAATGAATGTGTTTGCT
This sequence comes from Eucidaris tribuloides, assembly GCA_001188425.1. NCBI lineage: Eukaryota > Metazoa > Echinodermata > Echinoidea > Cidaroida > Cidaridae > Eucidaris > Eucidaris tribuloides. The sequence goes on along the minus strand of JZLH01S0304123.1, from coordinate 17,625 downwards.
TCTTTGCATGATACATATCGCACTGAACTGACAATTTAAATGCCCGGTTCTAAATGAAATAGAGTTCCTTTTTTTCACTTCCCACAAGAGCTATTTTATTTAATATGCATAACATCTTGATTGCACAGCCAAGTCATTTTTGTTTGAATTTCCTTGAGTATATTGTAGCTTGTCACACCACTGTACAATTTATTCAAATTAATGTGTCAGTTTTGCTCTCACTAAAATGTAGAGAATAATGTTTCTTGAACCATGATGATCCCATGAGTAGGCACTTACTGCTGCTTTGAGAATAGTAGCCAAATATCTTATTTGTAGATTTACGAAATTATTTAGTGGATATCCAGCTATATTTTTTAAACCACGATGAGCCCATGGAGCACGGAACTTACAACAATATTTTCTTACATGAGTAACTGTCGGCGCGTCACATTCCTGGCTCTCATCCTGAGACAAATATCGGTTCGTTCTACAGATATTACTCCCTCTGATGCCACACTCACTACCACACCACCCACAGCCAAACTTTGGTGGTGTTGCGACTGGTGACAGACAGGTGCTGCAACTTCCACTGTTGACCTCACATTTATACAAAGTTACTGAGGGAAATAGATTAAACCAGTATTTGATTTTTTTTTACTTAATAACAATTTAATTTCATATGGAAAATGTGTACCATATTTTTTTTTAAGTCAGGACGCCTGTAATTCGGAGGGAGGGGGATATAGTGGGTGGGAAAATCGTATTTTTCATATTTATTTGATTACGTACTTTATTTTCTTATAAGGTACTACTGATGATGTCCGTTTCCCAAGGATAATAGACGGACTTAATTTATAATCATAGACCCTGATATGGGCTGATACTCAGATCAAATTCATTACCCATCTCAAGAGATTTTGCTTTTTATGCTTTGAAAACTTAGTTTTATAATTTTGTACATTTTACTTATGTTTATCAAACAAATTCTTCTTTGATAAATAAGAAGACAAACAAGAAGGCAAGTAGGAGTAAATGAATTTGATCAGTGGTAAAAATCAGAAAATAAAAAGGATATATAGATAGATAAAGATATTTATATGCATATATATATACATACAGATCCAGATTATGATTATTCATGTAAAGGTATTGCATATGAATATGAATATGAATTAAATAAAGATATAAATAAAGATATATACACACATCTAGACAGATATGGATAAAGAATATAATAAAAATGGAGATATAAATTTTGATAATTTTTTTTTATTTCCGATAGGAGAACTGTTTAGAAATAGGTGTAGGTACATAAAGACAGGACTACATAAGTTTCATAATTGACTAATATGTATATTTGTATGTATAGTGGAAAGTTTCTTTTTTTTTCATAAGCTATTCACTCACCCAGGTTACCATAGATATCGTCGATTGCATTATCATTCCAGCGAACAGAAACCCAGACGTTGATAGCAAATGAGTCTTGGTGGAAGGAGTACTATTCAAAAATGTGTTTAAGGAGAAAAGGCGACTTTACAATGTACAATTCCATCTTGCACTTAGCAGAGCAAGTTGAAGAGCTGCAAGATATTGGAAAATAAGTGGTTTCAAATTTGGCCTGTGTCCTCACATTAATTGGATTTCTTTACAACTACTCATTTATTCATCAAAAGTCTGCAAATCTTTAATTTTTTAAAAATCAAGTTCAAGATCAAGTTCAAGTTCACTTAGATTTCATTTCCATCAAATAAATAAAAGGCAATACATATTACATAGCATCGATTTTCCTCAAGCATTCATTAATGTGTTTTGTAAGAAATGACACAAACTAATTCATGAAGTACATTACAGGCAATTCAATTTGCTATATACATAAAGAAACAGTGTTTTACTGTGCTTTACAGGCATAACAAAAGAAACTGATGGAAAATTACTATTACAAAAACGATATGGCAGACTTTAATTGGATTTTTTTTAAAAGAATTACAATAGGTGCGCGACTCACGCTTTACTGAATGTAGTACACAAAAATGTCAACAATATAATAGATAACGGGAACGGAATTACTCATGCAAGGACACAACCACAGCAAATTGGATACAGACCACTGAAAAACCATATGAAAGAATCCAGATTTTACTGAGCCATGACGTTGTAAGTCTTGTTAGATCAATAAAGCAAAACGAATATTATGTTTGTTTGAAAAGGTTGGTATTTCATGTATTTCGTATCTTTCGTAACAATGACAGGAAAAACACATTATGATTCTTTCATAATATTTGGTAAATTTAGTTTTACACGGAGTACTTCACGATATGAAATGGTGCAAGTTAAATTATCAAATATAATGCAAATGATAAAATAAAATATAACAAACTAAAAATAAAACATACCATATTTTGGCGAGAATATTACAAATAGTCACTTACCAGACGATTTGAACAAGTGACAGAGGACGTATTATAATGTGATGCACTGGCTATCTGTTCTTCTCCATATACGTGTAGAATGCAAGTATACGTTTGAACCTGATATGGAAGGCACAATCAGTAGTTCGTGGAAATTATACTTTAATGTTTCACATGATGGGAAACAGTATTATGCATCAAAATATATCAGGTGAAACCAATCAGTCAACTTTAAAAATCTCACGGGGATATACCGAGTGTCCCAGAAAAAACGATACACTTTTAAAATGGCCCCCAAATAAAAATTATTTCAAGCTTTTGAAAAATATTTACATATATGAAAAGCTGAAAATCTCTTCTTTCACATGACACCAAAAAGTTTGAAATTGGTTCATGCTTGAGTGAGCACTGCTCACTTTTGTAAAGGACCTGAATATTAGGTTGCGCAGGAATTGGCTATCCTCTGTAACAACAGATTCAAGCTCTCTTTGATTTTGTATGTATTAGGGTGAAGAGATAGTGGGATGGTGGGGTGAGGAAGTGATGGGGGACTTGGGGTGGTTGGAGTGGTGGGGATATGGGGTGGTGCGAATGTGGTGTAGGAGTGGTTGGGTGGTGGGGGCGGAGGGTGGGGTAGTGGATTAAGGTAACTCTAACACATGAGGCGTGAGGACGGTGGTTGGGGTGGTTGGAGTGGTGGGGATGTGGGGTGGTGCGAATGTGGTGTAGGGGTGGTGGGGCGGAGGGGTGGGGTAGTGGGTTAAAGTAACGCTAACACATCCCCGACTCCCCACTACACCTTGTTGAGGTGGGGGGGGGGGGTTGTGGCCGTGGTGGGGTGTGTTACATGTACGTTACCTTAACCCGACCACCCCCACTACCCGTACCCCACCACGCCACACCCCAACCACCTCTACACCCCTCATCCCACCGTCCCAATACCCCTTCACCCAAATACGGTGGTCTTTCATGTGTTCAGTCATTAAGATCTTTAATTTACATATCGTAATCCTCACCTAGCTCCACACATAATCAAAGAGAGCACGAATCTGTTGTACAGTGAATAGCCGATTCCTGCGCAACCTAATTTTCAGGTCCTTTACAAAAGTGGGCAGTGCTCACTCAAGCAAGAAACAATTTCAAACTTTTTGGTGTCATATGAAAGAGGAGATTTTTAGCTTTCCGTATGTGGAAATATTTTTCAAAAGCTTGAAATAATCTTTATTTAGGGGCCATTTCAAAAGTGTATCATTTTTTCTGGGACACTCGGTAGATGTTTTAATTTGAGCCCATGTGAAAGCTCACATTCTGTATGGGGCTGTCAATTTATTTGTGGAAACTTCTTACAGATGATAATTTTGTTTCCATAAAATAAATTAAGTAGAAATGACTGCGGTAGTTTTGCTAGTTCTCGAATCTTTTGAACTGTCTTGAGATATTTGAAATTGTTAATCCCTTTTGTGTATAATTAAAAACATACACTTTTTGCCCCTAAACACACACACACACACACACACACACACACACACACACACACACACACACACACACACACACACACACACACACACACACACACACACACACACACACACACACACACACACACACACACACACACACACACATTTTTGTGTAAATTTAAATGAGTACATGCAGGCCAATTATCTGTATTGCCTCATGTCTCCGCTTTTAATTTTATGGACAGAAATAAAACGGAACGTATTAAGCAACTCATGTGGACACTTTGTCTTTTAAGAAAAAAGGGTGTAAAAAAATATGTAACAAATGATAATTGTTTTACCCGTTGTTGTTAGATTATGTTAATTACACAGATATAAAGTTTTCACCTTTGTCGCATCAACTGGTAGATTTGCTGCTTGCAGGGTGAATGATCTATCATATCCCACTGGTATCAAAATATCATCAGTTGGATTTGTAATCTGAGGGCAAAATCCTTGACCTTGGTTTAGACCTGACCTTGTGAGACTCTGGCAAACCAGTAACAAATGGTAGGAAATAAACATGATATAGAATAAGATGAGCCACGAGTCCTTTTTAATCATAATAATAATATGAAAAAAATTATATTCATTCATCCCATCTTGTGGTGGTGAAGAAATTGATTTGACCACGAAGATAATTGGTAATTCTTAAAGAAATTACATTCTGACATACGGTGATGCTTAAAGTAATTTAAGACAAAACTGATTAAATTTTACTGAATTGGTAGCATGACAGTGGTTAGAAAATCATAACCATAGTAACAAAAAATGCCTCCTATGAGGGAAAATACTGATACAGGGGCGTCATTCTTCGGATTAGGGGCAAAAGCGAGAAAAATGTCACAATCTTTGTGCCACTCGATTGAAAATAAAATTTCTAAATAGCATTTTTATGTTAAATTTAATGGTTTTGTAGTGCCTTGCGCTTCTTTTTAAACATGTCCTTGTACTACGTTTTCTATATTTTTAAGTTTTCAAAAGTATTGGGGAATTGATATGTTTGCCCCTAATAGTTTCATTGGGGCGACTGCACTCCCCCACTCCCGGATTAACATCCCTGTACTTACATCTTAATCTATTTGTTTCTTTTTATGTGCATGGAAGAAATACTTTAGCAGATAGCAGGAACTATCGTAGTTCCTGTTCTTCCAGTTCTTGTTCTTCTCTCGTTGTTGCTGTTGTTCTTCCTCTTCTTGTATGGTCATTATTATTTTCATCATTGTTATCAATATAGACTGATACTTATTATTAGACTAGGTGTGAAAGTCTGAACTTTTTCTAAATCAATATGTTTTGGTCAATATTCTTACATTGCTTCCCGCGACGATTATATCATCCTGTTGGCAGGTTGTGCTGTTGTGTGTACACCTGTTGCCATAGACACACCAATCACAGGCCCACGGACTACTGACACAGGATGAGCAGCTGATCGTGAGTACAAAAATAATTTTCATTATATCTGCATATTTTAATAGAATAGCCAACGCCTAATTATGTTTGAAATCGATATTTTTCATACCATGCTTTATTATATCCAACTCTACAATATGTTTTTTAATGGAACAATTGAAACTCTTTATTTTGAAATTAATTTGCAATGTGATTGTATATGGATTTTTTTTTAAAGCAAAACCAAACCATATATTCAGTTAAGGTACCATGCCATTCGGATCATAAGATGAATTTTATACATTTATGCAAAATCGAGTTCATGCTTCGAAAGGGTGAAAATATGTATGTGCTGGTTCAATAAACTCATTGAACAGATTTCAGAACAAACTGTGCTTTGAGCCTTTTGTTTTGATTTCATTACTCCTATTCGGACAGGAGATATATAACTTACAAAAAAAAATAATACATTCTACAGATATTCAGTTTAATATACAGTCAGTTTCAATTTTGTGTGTAGTGATGGGTGCGGCAATAGTTAAAAATACACTGCAGTGACTTCAATTTACTCCTGAAGGGTGAATTGGTCATAAAATGCCATGAAAATCTCAATAATAACTATTTTATCGATGTCAAAACTGTTTCTTTGATTTCTTTCATTATTCATCTCGTAATCTCTTTTTTTTAGAACTGTCATATGAATAATGACATCACCTTTTGAAATTAAAGTGAAAGAGCAATAAAAAAAAATCAGAATATAGAAATAAATAACAATGATTAATGTCTAGACGATTCAAATGCCCATTTCCGCTTGTTTCACCATCTTGAAATCATAATACAACATTTAGTTAATTCTTTTATTGAAAGAAGAATTTCTTAACGATGACATACACATATTTTACACTCGCCAGTTTCTATGTACATGCATTTTTTGATTGTACTTCCTCATACGGAAGTGCCGTAACAGACGGTATTGTGTTCATCAACTCCTTTGTGCCACAAAACATGTGAAAAAATTATGGAAAAGTACAGCCTGGACTTTGGAAGTAACGCAACGGTGGTTACTACAAATAGAATGTTAGAAATTGAGGACCATTGAACCTGAAGTTTGTAAGGGCAAGTATTTCAATAGGTGCGCGACTTAAGCTTTACTGAATGTACTCTTTCACATGTTCTAAATAATACATTTGTAAGTTATTCAGGTATTAAATCGCGTGACTGTAAAATGTGTTGTGCCTGTGGCATCGTCACTCCAATCGTATCCAATCTATACCAATCATATGAGGCATGTTGGTTATTGTGTAAATTATTAGTTAGGCCTATGTGTTGGTACTTGAACTACTTGCCTTATAATCGCACTGCAATCATAGAAATGAAAGTCTGTAGAGACAAAGCTCACATTGGTTTCAGTCGATAAAATCGTTAGCACCATGGTCACATGATCACCTAAATAAATGAAATTTATATCCAAATTAAACAAAATACATAAGACTTATATTCAATGAAACTTATCCTTGTGAATGTTTATTATTCTTTGAATATACAAACGAATGCACCTTTTTTGTTTCGTTTTAGTCCATTAACTTGACAATTACTTACTCAGTTATAATGGTACCTCTTTCAAAATGCGCTCTCGTAAAATTATAAATCTTGAAATTGTGTGTGTGTTGTTGTTGTTGTTGTTGGTTTTTTTTTTTTTTTGGGGGGGGGGGTTTCTGGTATCAAATTATGGTGATGATAACGTGTGTTGAGTGTTGCAAAATACTGCCTAGAAATCTAAAACACTCACTTCCATTTGGAATAGACGGGATCACCTTAGAAGGAGGTGTTAAACAGCTCAGTAGGTTCCCGTGACTGGTAGCCGGCGTTTCGTACGTGTTAAATCGACATTTATACTCGTAGTTATCTCTCAAAGGAGGGATATTGTGAACAAAAATGTTTACCTGGAAAGGATAATGACATTCAGAGCAAGGAGAAATACACATTACTATGCAACAAGCATGTATAATCCTTCAAAGTGAGGTAGGTAGGTAGGGAGGTAGGTAGAAAGATTGATGGATAAACATATAGAGAAATAATAATACAGTGGTGTATTTTAGACACGTCTTTGAATCCCACATTGTATACAATATCGATATTTCATTCATTAGACTAACACTTGCTCTTGTCCTATCTTTCTCCTCCCCGCCCCTCCCTATCACGTACAAGTACAACCAAAATAAATGAATGGACAACAACTTATTCAGTGGGCCAGGGGCGCAAATCCATTTTCAAATGTAGGGGGGGGGACATCGCATGCCGGAATCTGCCCAAACCATATTTTGTCAGCCAAAATTTTTAACTTGCCAGCCAAACAATTTCTGACAACCGGGGGGGGGGGGGGGTGGTGGACGGCCGACAAAAAACATATTTTGTCAGCCAATTCTTTTTACCAGCCAAATTGCCAGCCAAATAAATTATAAATGTGTGGACAAAGCGGGGGGGGGGGCGGTGACCAAAACATATTTTATCAGCTAATTATCTTTAACCAGCCAAATTGCCAGCTAAAAATTCTGACAACGGGGGGGGGGCGGGAGAGGCGACCAAACCCATATTTTGTCCGAGCCAAAAAAAAAATAACTGCCAAATGCCAGCCAAATCACACTTTCTTATCAATATATTGCAAATTCGTGGGGCGGGGGGGGTGGGGGGGCATTTGATATTGGTGTCCCCCACCTCATAATCGTTGGGGGGGGATATGTCCCCCTGCCCCCCCCCCCTGGACTTGGCACCCATGCAATGGCATGACGGACAACGTGGTTAGTTTCTTTCAGTTTCACTTTATTCATCCTTCTGGGAAACTTATTGTGTGGTTGAGGTCTGTAATTACTTACCAGTTGTTGAGTGGCTGTTATTGGTAGACTGGACGAAGTCTGTACATTGGAGACTCCAACACATTGAGATGTATTGTATGCAAGCCACCGACTTACAGGGTTACGGAAAGGACATGCCTCATATCTTGTACATCTGTATAAAATTGTTATCACAGAAATTGAGTGACAGTCACATAAACAATTCTGATGTGAACAATTAATTTGAATATGGCGTTCAATATGTTGGCAAGAGTTCATGGTGTTAATAAGTCAAGAATCAGCAAACAAACAAAATAAGAGAAAATTATGTTAATTTGTTTTACGTCTTTAAGAAACTAGATAATTTGTCAATAGGCCTACTGAATGAGACCTTTGGGTCACTACAAATTTATATTAATGATAAACAGCATGATTTCACTTTATTTTAGTAGAAAATAAGATAAATGTTATTCTACAAGCCAGGTAAAACTACTCACCCATATTTAAATAGAATGTTCCAATAAATGTGCGAGGGACATTGTCAAGATTCGAAAATGCTCAAATTACCCTGCAAATTCTACTTTTTCTGTATTCTACCAATACTTTTTCATGTTCTAGAAGATTGGACCATATTTTTTGCAAAGTATCTCTGAACGGAGCCTATTGGAGTCAGTCTGATAGCTTTTGGATCATTTTCGGAGGAGTTGGAGCAATGACTACCAGAAGTGTTCATTTAAAGTTATTAACAATAAATGTTGGACCTCTGATACGTGACGAATTTTAGAACATTCAAGCATTTTGCCAATGATCCACTTTTGCAATTGGCCGATCGATCGGTAACAATTTTGAGATAGTATGGTACAAATACCCCATTGCTATATTTACTGATTAAAACTAACTCGTACTCTCATAAAGTGTTTAGAAAGGAATATATGAACCTGTTACAAAATATAACAAATGGACGTAAATAGTGATTTCGTTCTGAAATGTAGTAGCAGTATATCACAGGGGACAGTAATTATTTTTTTCTGATAAACACCCTAAATAAAGAAAAGATGATGAAAATTTTAACTCACTCACCTAGCTTCCAGTGTACACCATCCACAGTACGGATCTCCATCATTTCCTCCATCAGTACCGATACATTCTTCACACGTTGTGTACTGATTGCAGTTGGCTACAGTCAACTTCAGTAACTATTTAAACACGAAAGTGATTTTTTTTTTACGTGACATGACACATTCTTCTTGAACTATTTTTGGGGTATCATGACGTCATTGTTTCTAACGTTAGAAACATTATTCTATCACCTATCATGTAAAAAATTCTTAACTTTAATATTGAAAAAGCCCACACCTCACTCTCTGCCGAATTTAAGAAAAGCATCATTTCGTTTGCTCTGAATTTTGATCATCAATATTTCTTGTATTTTCATTCCAGACATCAGACAAACAACATAAACCCTATCAAAAATTGTTCAGAATGACATAATGTATTTCTGAATGATGAGCAAGCAGACATCACTTTAAATTGTACTATACCGTACATAAAAGCTTTTCAGTAAGTGTGATTTTGCAGGGCAAAAGTAAGTGATATACATGTAGGGTTATGACTTCATTCGGAGGCATTTACAAAGGAGAATGAAGAAGAGGAAGACGACGACGACAATAACAAAGAAGAAGAAGAAGAAGAAGAAGAAGAAGAAGAAGAAGAAGAAGAAGAAGAAGAAGAAGAATGATCAGAAGAAGAAGATGAAGAAAAACAAGAATAAGAAGAAAGGAAAGAAGAGAAGAAAAAGAAGAAGAATAAATAAATGAATAAAAGAATTACTTACCCATGATCCGCCAACTGAATTTATGGCCAGCATTATGCTCTCCTCATCCTCCTGTAAAAACGTATCTCTTAAAACTGACCCACTGCCAAGTGTTATGTTCTCATAAAGACGAGCTGTAGATGATGATTCTAGATGAACCTGTCAATTACCATCAATCCATCGAGAAAGGCAAATGTTTATGGACATTTTGTAGAATTCAAGCATTCAAATCTTATCTAAAGAAAATTATTTCAGCAGAATGTCTTAAAATGAAATAATTTATTTGAACCTTCAATAAGTTTCCATCTTCAGTCAAATCTTATTCAAATTTTTAAACTTTTTCAACACATCGGCTGAAAGTAAATTAATTTAAATGAACCTTGAGTTAAGTTTCCATCCTGAGTCCCAATGAAAGTCATAGTATATTGCCTCTCTACGGTAGTGATGATGGAGGTAGGAGTGGTGTCTGTCAAGGTGAGTAGAGGGGAAGACATCAGTGGCACCACACCGCAAGGGTATTTGTATAAGTCTTCCCCTCCGTATGTACACTGAAAGAATGCTGCTTCTTCTCTGGAGACGGGAATGTAAGTAACAAAGACATTACAGAGTTTATTGGAAAAAAGACACATCATCGACTAAATACACACCTTGAGTAAGTTTCCATATTCAGTTCCAATGAAAGCCACTGTGTGTTGCCTCTCTACGATGGTGATGATGGAGGTAGGAGTGATGTCTGGGAAGGTAAGTACAGGGGAAGAGATCAGGGGATCTACACCACTAGGGTATTTGTATACGCCTTGTCCTCGTACTGTGGCTGTACATTGGAAGGATGCTGCTTCTTGTCTGGAGATGAACGAAAACTACGCAGTAAAAAAGATTAATGTACATTAGTGGACAGGAAGGGAAGGAAAGTGCGGGAAGGGAAAAGCGCAGTACACTAAAGGATAAAAAGATCAAATAGTGGAAACTAAACGAAGATGAAGGTTGTGCACGCTTTCTAGGGGAGTGTATATGGAAGAGAAAAGATTGGAGGAATAGACGGATGTAGCTGAAGTGGTAAAGACATCAAGCAGAAAGGTTTTGGGTGAATCATCTGGAAGGACGAAAGAGGGACAAAGAGACATGGTGATGGAATGAGGGCGCGCAGACCATAGCGGAAAAGAGCAGAGATGATAAAAAGGAAACAAGAGTATAAGGTCCCATGCCGGGAAGTGAAGGACGCAATGACAAAGGCCATAATTGAGCCATGATGAGCAATATATTGGATATGAAAGGAGGGAGAAAAAGACCTTACAGAATAGCTAAACAGCCACAGGAAAGATGTGTTGCAGGCTAGGGTGATAAAAAATGAAGACAGGAATAAAGAAAGTGTTGTTAAACGGTGGCAGGAATATTTTGACAACCTGATGAATGAAGAAAACGTGAGAGACGGGAAAGTCATGCTACAGAGTAAATGAGCAAGTACAAGCTATCAGTACGGAAGAAATGAGAGTGGCAATGATGAAAATGCGAATGGGAAGGCAGTGGGTTCCGGCGATATACCAGTAGAGGCACGAAAGTGTGTGGACGACATGGAAATTGATTTCCCGATAAAGCTGTTTTAAAGGATCTTGAATAGGGAGCGAATGCCTGAGTGGTGGAAAAGTATTTTAGTACCAATGTATAAGAATAGGGGTAATGTGCAGAGTTGCAGTACTTATAGAGAAGTAAAGTCAATGAGTTATACTTTGGAAAAGAGTAGTGGAAGCTATAGGCTGAGAAAGAAAGTACCAATTTTTGAGGGAGCAGTACGATTTCATGCTATGTAGGAGCACGATGTGCAAACTCAGTTTTGAAATCACAATGTAATCTCCTCAATGGTAGGGATGGATGGGGACTCTACGCCAGAGATAGGTGCCAGATTAGCAATTACAAGAAATGTCACCAGATAGCTGATTGGATTGTAGAAGGCAAAATATATCAGTCTGACACTGAAGACACTAATGAAACAATTGGCCAAAACACTGGTGTTGCATGAGTATAGTCCCTTATGGAGCAGAAAGTTGGTCATTAAAACAGAGTGGCATGAAGATGATAGAGTCATTTTAGTTGTTGGTATGTCGCAGAATGCGCAGGTTAGCTGGAAAGACAAACGCCAATGCATGAATTCGCATATAACAGTAGGAGTTACAGAAGAGGAAAATTTGATTGTCCAACGGAGGAAGAGGAAAGTGTTTAAGTACGGTCAGTGGAAATGGCATGAGCTTGAAGAAGAGGTAGAAAGGAACACCAGGGCAGGACGAAGGAAAATAGGTTGGATTGATTGACATCGGGCTGTTGACGGATTGTGGAATGGCTGCTACAAGAGAAAATGTAACCAAGATAATGCCGACGGTTCTTTGAGAACTATGACAAAACAGCGCAGCATAGCATGACGGATGCGATATTTGCGTTAAGAATGTTGGTGGAGAAATACAGGGAGGAGCAAAAAGAAAATGCATATGACAGGGTACCAAGAGAGGAATAATGGTATTGTATGAGAAATACAGGGCTTGTAGAGATAGATGCAGACAGTTCAGGACTTGTAAGGAGCATACGAGACAGCCGTAAGTGTGCGGAAGGGGTGGCTGGATGGATTCAAAATGAGATGTGGACTACATCACGATTCAACACTTAACCCTTTCTTGTTTGCAATGGTGATGAATAAGCTGACAGTGATTCGAGGCAGGTGGCCCCACGGACCATGATGTTCGCAGATGACATTGTGATTTGCTCAGAGAGCAGGGAGCAGGTGAAGAAAACTTGGAAAGTTGGAGGTATACTCTAGAGAGGAAGGGGTAACAGTTAATTAGCCGGATAAAAACAGAATATATGTGTGTAAATGAAGTGGTAGCTGGTGAAACTGCAAGTGTAGAAATCGCAAACATGGAGGATATTTAGTACTTAGGCTCAACATTGTAAAATAATGGGGACTGTAATAGGGAAGTAAAGAAGGGAATCCAGGCAGGTTGGAATAGGTGGAGGGAAGTGACAGGAGGGATGTCTGACAGAAGGGTATCGGCCAGAAAAAGGGGAAGAGAGGACAGTGGCATGGGCGTAAATCTGGTCCGAGGAATGTGGGGAATGATCGCTGAAATTTCCACCCCAAAATCAAGGGATATTTCTTGAAAAGGGGACATCTACAACCTGCAAAATATACCACTATCTTTAAACATTGGCATATACCCTTTATTCTGATTTAATTTTAGACCTATTACGAAATGTGTTCCTCGATCTTTTGCTGTAATTAATATAAAAGTAGTAAATACCATAAAGTATCATAAAATTTTGCAGTTGGCTTTTATGACCTATATCTATATGTGAGCAAGCGGGATAATGTCGCTAGTCATAAGGACCACTATTCATAGGGACCATGTTTCATAAGGGCCGTTATTCATAACGTGTAATTTCCTATACCTGAAGGGTCGCTATTCATAAAGGGAAAATAGGGTCATAATTCATAAACTCATAAGGACCATTATTCATAGGGATTGCCACTCATAATATTAGAAGAGGGTCGCTATTCATAATCGAAGAAAAGGGTCATAAATTATAAGGACCGCTATTCATAATAAGTCATAAGGGTCACTATATATAATCAGTCATAAGGGTCGCTGTTCATAATACCAAATTGGGGTTGTTAATCATAAGGGTCACTACTCATAATCAAAGAAGAGGGTCGCTATTCATTATAGGAGAAGAGGGTCAGTATTCACAAAGGTCAATATCCATAAGGGTCGTTATTCATAATCGAAGAAAAGGGTCGCTATTTATAATTGAAAAAGAGGGTCACTATTCATAGAGGTCAATATTTATAAGGATCATTATTCACAACCGGAAACAGGGTCGCTATTCATAATGTATGTGAAGGGTCGTTATTCATAATCATAAAAGAGGGTCGCTATTCATAATCGAATAAGAGGTTCGCTATTCGTAATCGAATAAGAGGGTCGCTATTCATAATGTATGGGAAGGGTCTTTATTCATAATCATAAAAGAGGGTCGCTATTCATAATCGAAAAAGAGGGTCGCTATTCATAATCAAATAAGAGGTTCGCTATTCATAATGAAAGAAGAGGGTCGCTATTCATAATGTATGGGAAGGGTCGTTATTCATAATCATAAAAGGGGTCGCTAATTCATAATGAAAAAGAGGTCGCTATCATAATCGAAAAAGAGGGTCGCTGAGTCCATAATGGAAAAGAGGGGTCGCTATTCATGAACAAAGAAGAGGGCGCTAGTTCATAATCAAAGAAGAGGTTCGCTAGTCATAAACGAAGAAGAGGTCGCTAGTCGATAATCGAAGAAGAGGTCGCTAGTCTAAATCAAATAAAGAGGTGTCGCTATTCCTGAAAAAAGGGTTCGCTATTCATAATTATGGAAGGGTCGTTATTCATAATCATAAAAGAAGGTGTCGCTAGTCATGAATGAAGAAGAGGATCGCTATCATCAAGTATGGGAAGAGGTCTTATTCGAAATCATAAAGAGAGGGTCGCCCGCTATTCATCAATCAAATAAGGTTTGCTATTCCATAATTAAAAAAAGGTCGCTATTCATATGTATCGAAGGGTCGTATTTCATAATCATAAAACGAGTCGTATTCATAATCGAAGAAGAAGGTCGCGTATTCAGAAATCGAGTAGAGGTCGCTATTCATAAAGAAAGGGTCTTAATAATCATCATCTAGTAAGAGGGTCGCTATTCATACCATCAAGAGAAAAGGCGTCGTTCATTCATAATCATAAAAGAGGTCGCTATTTCATAATCGAAAAAGAGGTCCTATCATAATCGAAAAAGAGGGTCGCTATTCATAATCAAAAAAGGGTCGCGTATTCATCATGCAAATAAGAGGTTCGCTAAGTCATCAATGATGCAAGGGTCGTTATCATAATCATAAAAGAGGGTCGCTATTGCATGAATCGAAAAGAGGAGTCCGGCTGAGTCCATAATCAAATAAGAGGTTGCGCTAGTCATATCAATAAGAGGTCGCTATGCATAAGTATGGGAAGGGTCGTTATTCATAATCATAAAAGAGGTCGCTATCATAATGCGAAAAGAGGTCGCCATTCATAATCAAAGAAAAGGGTCGTTATTCATAACGATGAAAAGAGGGTCGCTATCATCAATCAACATAAGAGGATTTGCTCATTCATAATCAGCAAAACAGAGAGGTCGCTATTCATAAATAGTATGGAAAGGGTCGTTTGATTCATAATCATAAAAGAGGGTCCGCTATTCATAATCGAAGAAGAGGAGTCGCGCATCAGAATCGAGAAGAGGGTTGCGATCATAAAGAAAAGGGTCGTTAATCATAATCATCGTAAGAGGGTCGCTATTCATAATCAAGAAAAGGGGTCGTATATTCATAATCATTAAAAGAGTGGTCGCTATTCATGATTCGAAAAAGAGGGTCGCTAGTCACATAAATGGAAAAGAGGATCGCTATTCGTATAATGTCTGAGGGTCGTTTCTCATAATCATAAAAGACGGTCGCTATTCTATATCATGCAAAATAGAGAGTTGCTATTCATAATTAAAAAATAGGGTCGCCTATCCATAAATGTATGGGAAGGGTGTTATTCATAACATAAAACAGGTCCGCTATTTCCATAACGAAGAGAGGGTCGTATTCACAGAATCGAGTAAGAGGGTGCAATTCATAAAGAAAAGGGTCGTTAATACATTAATCATGTAAGAGGGTCGCCATTCAATAACAAAGAAAAGGGTCGTTATTCATAATTATAAAGAGGGTCGCTATTCATAATCGAAAGAGAGGTCGCTCTTCATCATCGAAAAAGAGGTCGCTATTGCATAATCAACATAAGAGGTCGCTATTCATAAATCGATAAGAGGTTCGCATAGTCAATAATTATGGAAGGGTTCGTTATTCATAATCATAAAAGAGGTCCGCAATATCATTCAATCGAAAAAGAGGGTCGCTAGTCATAATCAAATAAGATGGTCGCTAGTCGATAATCAAATAAGAGGTCGCTAGCATAATGTATGGGAAGGGTCGTTATTCAAATAAATCATAGCAAAGAGGGTCGCTATTCAATAATCGAAAAAAAGGTCGCCAATCATAATCAAAGAAAATGGCGTTATTCATAATCATAAAAGAGGGTCGCCTATTCATAATCAAATAAGAGTTTGCTTATCATAATCAAAAAGAGGTCGCTATTCCTAATTATGGGAAGGGTCGTTATTTCCATAATTATAAAAAGAGGGTCGCTATTCATAATCGAAGAAGAGGGTGCGGCTATCCAGAATCGAGTAAGAGGGTGTGCATTCATAAAGAAAAGGGTCGTTAATTCATAATCATGTAAGAGTGTGTCGCTATCATAATCAAGAAAAGGATCGTTATTCATAATCATGAAAGAGGGTCCGCTATTCCATAATCGAAAAAGAGGTCGCTAATCATATTCGAAAAAGAGGTCCTATTCCATAATCACAAGAAAAGGGTCGTTACATATCATAAAAGAGGCGCTTACGAGAGGTCGCTATTCCATAATCGAAAAACGGGTCCTATTCATAATCGAACAAGAGGTCTTCTTCGAAAGGATCGCTATTCATACATCAGATAAGAGGGCTCGCTATTCCATATCATCAAATAAAGTTCGCTAGTTCATGAATGTATGGGAAGGGTCGTTATTCATAATCATATAAAGAGAGGTCGCTTTCATACGAAAAAGAAGGTCGCTAGTGCAAATCAACATAGCAGTGTCGCGTAGTCATAATCAATAAAAGAAGGGTGCGCTATTCATCTATGTAGGAAAGTTCGTTATTCATAATCAGTAAAAGAGGGTGCTATTCATTAATCGAAAAAGAGGGCTCGCCATTGCATCTAATCAAATAAAGTTCGCTGACTACAATAATCAAGAAAGGGTCGCATTCATGAATGTATGGGAAGATGTTATTCTAATCATAAAGAGGGTCGCTCTTAATAAGGTCGCTATTCATAATCAAAAATGAGGGTCGCTATTCATAATCAAAATAAGAGGTCGCGTATCCAAATAGAGTTTATCATAGTAATGGGAGGGTCGTTATTATAATCCATAAAAAGGGGTCGCTATTTAATCGAAGAAGAGTCGCATAGATGCCATAACATAAAAGAGTTCGCTTAGTCAATAATCAAATAAGGGTGTATTCATAATGCTAGGGAAGGGTCGTTATTCATAATCATAGAAAGAGGGTCGCTATTTCATAATACGAAAAAAGCAGGGTCGCATTTCATGTTTTATATCTATATATAAGAGGTTGCTATACATAATCAAGAGAAGAGGGTCGCTATTCACATGATCGACAAAGAGAGTCGTCTTATTGCATAATCAAAAAAAGGGGTCGCTTCTTCATAAATCAAACTAAGTAGGGTCGCTAATTCATAATCAAATAAGAGGGTCGCTATTCATGAATCAAAGAAAGGTAGTTCGCGTAGTCATAATATATAGGAAGGGTTCGTTATTCATAATCATATAAGAGGGTTCGCAGTTCATACCGAAAAAGAGGTTGCTATTTATAAGCAAATAAGAGGGTCGCTATCCATCAACAACATAAGAGGTTGCGTATTCATAATGTATGGGGAAAGGGGTCCTTATTGCATAATCATAATATTCTAGTCACACTAGACCGGATGAGCCGATAGCAGTCGAAAGACTCTTGGCACATTCCTGGATATTCGAATT
>JZLH01S0304112.1:0-21579 GCA_001188425.1 Eucidaris tribuloides | reverse complement strand
GTTGTATGTTTGAAAATATTTTGTACAAATGTAATTGGGGTAACTGCCCTGCTAACCCCCTCCCCCTCCCATCACAATTAATATCCATTCCTATTTATATATTATTTGCATGATATGGAAGAATTTTATTCCTGATTGGTTTTCATATTTTGGGGAATCCATTCCAGGCTGTGATGACCATGGTGCCTGAGGCATGGCACAAGGATCCCTTGATGAGTGAGGAGAAAAGAGACTTCTATCGATGGGCAGCATTTGCCATGGAGGCATGGGATGGACCAGGTAGGGAAGATGTATGATGCATATTATGAAGGCGGTGGTGGTGATGATGATGATGATGATGATGATGATGATGGTGGTGGTGGTGGTGGAGGTGGTGGTGATGATTGCAATTATTGTAATGGTGGTGATGCTATCTGTTTTGATAATGATGGTGGTGATGATGGTAATGATGCTGATGGTAATGGTGATGATAATGATGATGAAGATGCAGATGATGTTGATAGTGATGATGTGGTAATAATGATAATGGTGATGATGGTGGTGATACTGATGATGATGTAAATAATGATGATTGTACAGATGATTATAATAATGATGGTAATGATGATGATGGTAATGATGATGATGATGATGATAATGAGGTGATGATAGTGATGATAATGATAACTGTGATTACGATGATGGTCACTGTCATGGTAAACCACTGCTAATTATGATTTCATCCACAATTACCATTCACCATCACCACCATCACAAAACTGTTGCTTTTTTGTAAAGAGTTTGGCTACTATACAGTTTTTCTTGTTGTCACTCATTCTTAAATAATAATAAAAGATATTAATATTTCTTTCCAAAATCTTTTTGTTCATCCAGCACTGTTTACCTTCTCCGATGGCCGATATGTTGGGGCTATCTTGGATCGTAATGGCCTGCGTCCATCTCGCTTCTACATCACAAAATCTGGTTTCATGATCATGGCCAGCGAAGTTGGAGTTTGGGACATTCCCCACTCTGATGTCAAACAGAAGGTAAGCTGTATAAATTTGCAGAAACATGATCATTTCATTCTAAGTGTTTGCAACGAGATGCTGGTACAATCACAGAATTTCAAAACTTCCATTGATATTCAAATAATTCAATTCAATTCAATTTTTATTTCATTCGTCATAAAAAACACAAAATTTATATTAAGCAAAGATAATTAAGAAAGATTAAATTACATACATACACATTACAAATGAACAGACGGGCAAACTTACACTTCATTTATGAGAATAAGGGGTCAACAAAAAGAGCTAATAGCCTTTGAGAACGTTGACGTTAGTATGAACATACAAAATGAAAATATCACATTGAAAACAGTATTATTTATGTCATTATTATAATTGACCAATAGGCAATAGTTGTTTAGCAAAATAATATTTTACCATGAACACTAGCATGATGGGACTATTTTCAGGGAATAGAAACAGTTTTGTTTTGTTTTTAAGATTAAAAAAAAAACTTCTGAAATTCAAGTATTGTTTGAAGGTTAATTGTGAACGTGCCAAAGTCACAGATCTGCACCAAATAATACACATAAAGTCCATAAAGGTTAATTGAAAACCTTAACTCGTTTTGGAAATAGCCAAAGTTGTGTTGCACTAAGTACATGTACTATGTTACCAGGTGATGATTTAGATTATTTTGATTGTTTTGTTTTGTCCTGTGACATCAAATTTATCAGGGTCGTCTGAAGCCAGGCAGGATGCTCCTTGTTGATACCGAAGTTGGAGAAGTGACAAAAGACGAAGACATCAAACACAAGATAGCCACCCTCAGACCCGTCAAGAAGTGGCTGCAATCTCAGGTAATGATGACTAGAATAAGATTCAGCATCATTGTGATATAACTTTGATGATGCTTGTGTGGAGGATGATAATACCAATGATTACAATAATGTATTATATGATGAAAAAAATAGGTTTGCAGAAGAACAAGCTGATTAGAAAAATGTTTTAACATTAACTGGAATGAGAGTGTTTTTGACAGTGAGGAAATGCCCTCATGATGATTGATACCGAAGTGGATGTTGCAAGTGATAATGGTATTGATGAAAAGAAGGAGGAGGAGGAAGAGAAAGTGAGGTGTTCATGAGAAGAAAGATACAAAAACATGAAGTTATGAACGTATCACTTGTGGTTGTAAACTGAGGTTTGTGTTTTTGACAAACAAGGGGAAATGCAAAAATGTTTCATTCGATGTTGTTGGTGATTACTGATGATGATGATGATGATGATGGTTATGATTATGATGATGATGATGATGATGATAGTGGTGGGGATGATAATGATGATGGTGATGATGGTGATGAAAAATGAAGATTATGATTAAGCCTGAGTCATCGCGGAAATATTTTTTTCCGGATTCCGACGGCATCGTGCCGGTCGGAATCCAGTATCCCGATAAAATATCAATTCGGACGGCGAATACGATCGAAAGCACGTCCAAAAAGTATTAATTTGTGACCCCCAACCCCCAAAATAAAGAAACAATATTGCAAAATTAACTCTCTTTAGAAACAAAAATCTATATATTTTAACACTAAATAAAAAATCATGGTTACTTTGTTAGTGCCCATCACTAAAATAATTATTGAAGAAAATTCCTGAGAGTATACATGTAGGCCCCCATACGCAAACTAGCAAAGATAAGATCTTGTCAAAACTCTTAAGAACTGATATCACCTTGCGAGTCGATGTGATTTTTTTACTGGCTCAAGATACATACAATTATGCATTGCATTGACGAACATATTTGCCAGATCTATATTTCAGCTAGCTACACAAAACGATCATGGAAACTTTATAATGTAGGCCCTATCAATTCAACGGATCCAAATTTTAAGAATCGATCGCCATGTCGGTCACGGCACAATCAGTTACGAAAGATCATACATGTCACTGAACACTTTTTTTGTTTACCTGAAAATATCGGGTCTATAATCCGCTCATCATGAAATTCGACCCCGTGAAATATCTTTCTCTGCACATACCTCCCAAAATAAAGTCAAAATTATCAGGTTTTCCAACCAAAAATAACAAGGCCAGATACAAAAATATGATGACGAAACATTGGCCACTGATTGACTCACACATCGCGAACAGAAAAGAGCCTAGTCCCGCCTATAGATAATACTGTTACTGTATGCACAATGGACTAGCTAGGTCTGGAGCCAGTCAATAGCGCATCTCTGGCCGACTGTCCTAGATGCTCGCGCGCGCTGCGTGAGTCAAATTATTAGCTGATGTTTCGGTTTCGTCAACATATTTTTATATCTGGCTTTGTCAATTTTGGCTGGAAAACCTGATAATTTTGACTTTATTTTGGGAGAGGATTTGCAGAAAAATATTTCACGAAAATATCATGACAAGCAGGTTATAGAACCAATATTTTCAGGTGAGCAAAACAGTGTAACTTCAGTGACATGTATGAATGATGTAGCGTAAGTGATTGTGCTAACCATGACTTTCTTGGCATGATGTTAAGATATATTTGTTACCCGAACGATTATTTTTTTCAATTTTTTTTTTCATTTGTGTAACATTGTTTTTTATCGGAATACCGGTTTGGAAAAATCTGTTCCGGAACCCGATAGCGCCGGTTGGAATCCGTATTCCGTTCCGATCCGACTCAGCCTTAAATGGTGCTGATGATAATGATGGTAATTTTGATGACAGCAATAATGCTAATAATGCTGATGATTATAATAATGACAAAGTTTTTGGTGCTGATGATAATGACGATAATGGTTGTGTTTTGCACTGTGGCATGCCTTGACCACTTTATCAACAAACTTTCAATCTCAATATAAATTGTCCATGATTTTTACTCCAGGCCATAACCCTAGCTGATTTGTATAATGCTCACCAGCCTGTCAGTGTGGAACAGACCCAGGCATCCCTCCCTCTGGTCCAGAGTGATGTTCGTCTTCCCATGTTTGGATATAATGTGGAGCACATCAATATGCTTCTGGTTCCACTAGTTAAAAACAAGTAAGCTGTTGTCATCTTTTTGGTTTAGTGCTATGTTAAAGGGAAATGGCAAGATTGGAAGTAGTCCTCAATTTAGGACCCAATGCTCCCAGAATCAAATATACTGTTTAAAGTTTCTTCTCTGGTTGCAATTGCCTCCAGCATTTATAAAGTGGGTATCACTGCTCATTATTGATGTTGGTAGAAGTAAACCGGCATAGCCATTACTCGTATCCTTACACTGATTTCCATTGCAACAGTGAATTATCTTCAAACTACTGTACTCCAATATGATTACAAGTCACATACACCATCAATTTTCCCAGTTACCTGTCTGGTCATTTAATAATACATACTCCAATCAGAAATCTTATATCCTGTAATAATCTCCATCTTTTTTAATATTCAACCCAAATCTTCATACACGTTTTAGTTGCCACATTTTGAAAGTGAACTTCCAGGTTAAATTTGGGTTTCCTATTCAATTTGCTGTTTTTACACAATAGACACACGTTTTCATGCAAAGGTGTAAATAATCTGCTGAACCTATGAAGGGTATTGTATTGATTAAGGGGTTCAAAAGAGGGATAGTGAATCAATACCAATAAGGACTTACAAATTTATATCTGTTTCTGTACAGGAAAGAGCCCCTTGGCTCCATGGGTAATGATGCTCCGTTGGCCTGTTTGTCGCAGCGCAACCCTCTCGTCTTTGAGTACTTCAAACAACTCTTTGCTCAGGTCACAAATCCTCCCATTGATCCGATAAGAGAAAGTATCGTCATGTCACTGGTAAGAGATTGGACCCTATAATTTCATTTGATAAACAAATAAGTTTCGGTAGCTTACATTCACAGAAACACAACTTTTTAATATTTTAATTTAATAGTGAAATATTACAGTACAGCTAAAAGTAACCACTGACCATTGCGTATATCACTTGCATGAAAACAAGGCTAAAGCCAGAAAGGAAGAACTGAAAGAAAAAAAATGTGTGCATTACCCATTGGAGGCTAAGTACAAGATATCTCGGGCGGGGGTGTATTGAGAATGTGTGTTTTATCAAAATCAAATCATCTCCATTGGGTCAAAATTCACTTGAAAATTGCTAAATCAGCAGATAACATTGATGTATAATTGCATGTTCTTCTGCAAATTTTTCAGATTGGTTTGAAAGTGTGAAAAAACATAAACTATCAACAAAGAACACATATACTATAAATATAATGTATAATTTTAATCTGAACAAAGGGAATTTATAATTCCTAGTATATTGAATACTGTTCTCAATTTAATTCTGTTTTGAAAACTTACCTCATGAATACTGCTTTTAACATTTGAATCTCACTGTATTTCTGTTTAAGTGTGTTATATTCCTTGTGACTTTTATGTATCCACCTACATGTATTTGGTTGGACTTATGGTGCCTTATAAAATGCCATTATTATTATTATTATTATCATCATCATTATTTTTATTTTCTACCAGGCTTGCCCCATTGGTCCTGAGGATAACATCCTGGAACCCAGTGAACTTCAGTGCAACCGCCTCTTCCTACAGGCCCCCGTACTGACCCTGAAAGACCTGGAGGTCATCAAAACTACCACCTACAGAACCTGGAAGGTCAGAAAAGGAGTAGTTTGATTCTGTTTTTTATTTTACTTCAAAAGTGTTCTTGTTAACTATTGAAGGCACTTTTTAACATTGTGGAAGCCCCATTTGAAATAAATTGTCAAACTTGGCTACCTGACATATATGACAGTGTTTGAATGGACAAATAAAGACCATTGAAGTGAACACAAAAATGTTGACAGTTACATGTATGCTGTCACTAGCAAAATATGTGCATATATGTATAATGAGCACATAAATTATTGTTGAGTGGATGAAAATTCTATAATAGTAGTCTTTGGGGGGAAACTGGAATGGTCACTTAATGATTTTTACTTTTTCAAAGTATTTTGAAATGCAATTCTTTTTCAGGGCTTCATAACAAATGCCAACTTTTGTTTGGCAAGCACCAATTTTGGTGAGGGGATGTAAGATTAAAAATGAATCTAAACAAAGAGTGATTAAAATTATCAAATCAACACTAGTATTAGAAAACCTTCTCACAAAAAAATCCATACTCAAATATATTTGTTAATGCACATTCTTATGTGTAACATAATAGTAATATATTTCATCAACTGAATGTATTTGTTATTAACATTTTTTTCCTTTCATTTTATATGTAGACCAAGACCATTGATATCACATTTCCCATTGAGGATGGTCTTTCTGGCCTGGTCCCTGCCATAGACTGGATCTGCGCCGAGTGTTCTCAAGCAGTGGACCAGGGCTACCCTCTCCTGGTCCTGTCTGATAGAGCAGCTGGACCAGACAGAGTTCCTGTCAGGTAAGACAAAGCTTGAAATCAATGGGAGTGTTTCAATACAGAAAACTTCCATTGGTCAGGGAATTGTTCATTATATACTTTTAATGCTTCAACTAACTTTGGTGTATGACTGGGTAGCTTTCAGCTAGTCCTGTGGACTAATTTCCCAAGCTGACTGATACTTTGAGATTATTTGTGCATAAATAGTTGACAACTTTTATCCAGAATATCTATTCAGTACAAAATTGGTCTTTTTTTTTATCAAGATTGTTTCTTAAACCTTTCTAAGCCAGAAGTAGGTTTCAAAGTCAGTTGTTTGTGTATCATTCCATCTGATGTTGTGATCAGTGTCAATGGCATACTCAGCAACTGCTTAGGTTATGATTGAAACATCCAGCCAGCAGCTGTGAAAGAATCATTAGTCTTGAGATAATCCATGGAAGTCAAATACTAAGATTGTTTGAAGTGTTAACAAAATATTATGGTGTTGGAGTGTGCATTTTTTAAAAAACAAAACAAAAACAAAATGGTCAGGAGTATGTTTAGGACGATTAGGAGTTGGCATTCTTGAAGTCCAGAAATCCAATGATTTAACCAGTCATACATGGTTTAATTTCATAAAATGTGTATTCTCCATACACTCCTGTCCAAGATACCTCGTTCTTAGTCTCCAAAGTTTCAAACACAACTTGTGAAAACTCCAGTCTGCTATGCATTTCAAGCCAATAAGCCGAAAATTGTGGCTCATTGAAAGAAGAAAATAAAGAA
Organism: Eucidaris tribuloides; assembly: GCA_001188425.1. Lineage (NCBI taxonomy): Eukaryota > Metazoa > Echinodermata > Echinoidea > Cidaroida > Cidaridae > Eucidaris > Eucidaris tribuloides. Next base: position 14,422 of record JZLH01S0304112.1, on the reverse strand, counting down.
TATTATTTTTTCGTCTGCAAGAAAAAGAAACATACTTCTAAAAGAAGAAGTTCAAAATGTACACGATGTTTATGTTAATTTTTATGTTATTGCAGTTCTCTGTTAGCCCTGGGTGCGGTCCACCATCACCTCATCAAAACCAGACAGCGCCTCCGCGTTGGTCTCATCGTTGAGACGGGAGAGGCTCGTGAGATGCACCACCTGTGCGTATTGCTAGGTTACGGGGCAGATGCCATCTGCCCGTACCTCATCTATGAGAGTCTGATTAGCCTCCAGGAGCAAAGCCTTCTGGGAATCGACGTCAGCCACGAGGAGATCCAGAAGAGGGTGGTGGCAGCCACTGAGAAGGGCGTGGCCAAAGTCATGGCCAAGATGGGGATTTCCCTCTACAGAGTTACAAGGTGGGTGTGGCTTGCTTAAAGGGCATTATGAGAAGTAAAAAAATCCACAAGAACCAAATAGGTCAATGTATACACCAGTTGGAGTGTATCTCCTGTCTAGAAGAACTTGTTTTGAATTTGGTACTTGTGGAGAAATAAGTGCTCATTATGGTATTGAATGAATATGATGCCCTAGCTGATTGAGTTATGATGGTGAAAACTTAAAAAGTAATACACATTTGACCAATGTAATTTGGACTCGCAGCAAATTGCTGGAACAGTTTACTTGATTGAAGAATCAATATCCCAAAGTAAGGACTTCCTCCAATCCTACTATTTCCCTTTAACCCATTCTTTATATTCAAATCTGTCTTACAATGCACCTGTTCTTGAAGGGATACTTACCAATAAAGGATTTATCCAATTCTCGTAGAAATAAGGTATACAAACTGAAATACTCAAGAGACTGCATCAGAATTATGCAAGACCTTATATTCTCTCTGTAAGCCTTTCATTCAGTAAAATAAAACAGTTTAAAAAGGACATCCATCTTTAAGGACATTATTTACTGTTTCACTACTGTGTCATCTGCATACAGTGTATATGGCTGTCATTAATTCAATGATTAAGATGATTTCACTATGTCGTGAATGAGTGTCAATAAAATAAATTTTAAGAGTGTGTATAACATATGCTTATACCATAATTGCTTTCATGATACAATCTCTTTCATTTGAATTTTCAGGGTGCTCAAATATTTGAAGCTGTTGGATTGGCAAAGGAAGTGATTGAGAAATGTTTTGAAGGTACCTCGTCCAGACTAGATGGTGCCACATTTGAAGTACTAGCAGAAGAAGTAAGAAAATGTTAATAATTTTGTTGTTGTTGTCTTGTTGTTTTTGTCTCCTTCCTCCTCCTTCTTTTTCCTGTTCTTCCTTTTTGCCTTCAGAGGAAACGGGTGTGTGTGTGTGTGTGTGTGTGTGTGGGGGGGGGGGTGTTAAGGCAAGCTGAAATAAGAATTCTCTCTCGAGTTTACCCTCGGCTCCGTAATCGTCAGACCATATCGTGTCTGTACAGGTGTGCACCATCTCTACCCCTTGGGGAGTGTTCCTATCCTGGTTGCTACTAAGATGCTGAAGCCAATTTGCATGTGATAGGATTAATTTCTCAGGTCTCAGATACCCGTTTTTACTCCTGGGTGGAGAGAGGTTTTATGGATGAAGTTACAGAAATCAGAAATACTAATAACAAATAAATATGAATACTTTTTCCTTACATCTGTCACTTGGTACATTTCAAACTCAAATTATTTGCAAAGTTGGTATAATACATTTAACAGTATTTCTGGAAATTAATACCAATTGTTTGGATTTATAAATAAATGTTTGGCTTAGTATTCTACATACTCATATATTGTTTGCCACTGGGACAATTTTAAAGAATTTTGGGCAAGACACCATTTAAATATGAACCATGAAAGTGCAAGTTTCAAATTTATTGAATACCATGTCAGTATAATGTCAGCTTTTTGAAAGAAAGAGTTGGTATATTTTGTAAGTGATACATATATCACTTCTATCTTACAGGCTTTTCAGAGGCACTCTATGGCATTCGCTGGTCGTCAAGGAGACATCAAAAATAGCCTTGACAACGGACTCTACCACTGGCGCAGTGGGGGAGAGAAGCACATCAACGATCCCGTTAGCATCGCTAATCTCCAGGATGCGGCTCGCAACAAGAACCAGACTGCCTACGAAAAGTACTCTGAGTCACAAAGGGAATCGGTAAAAAAAACATTTTATCCCATTGGAAACGATTTGATTTCAATATAACATGTATTCTTCATAGACCTTAGCCTGAGATATCTCGTTCTCAGCCCCCAATCATTTAATAACTGTGTGGATTTTTTGTTATCACAGTCAAGTTTACTTTGAAAATATTTTGAATGCTGATGATTACTCAATATTAATTGAAAATTTACTGTAAATTATGTTAAATGCATAAATAAGTTCAGAATTTTATCTGTTATTCTGTATACATATTAATGAACAGAATTGATCAGTCACACATCAAATGGGTATGTATCTACAAATTGTGGATATTTTTACACAGGATGACCCCGAGATTTCCCATACGTAATGCACATACCACTAGATGCTCTCCTTTAATTTAACTCTTAATGTGCCAAAGTCACGGATCTACTCCAAATAAGTCCATAGAGGTTTAAATCCTCTGGCATATCAAGAGATAAACATCGAAATTTGTCATTATAAACAGTTTTCAGTAGGTTCAATGATGTTTTCTGATGTCTGGGGTGGCAATAGAATACTTTGTGTGAAAGATTGACAAAAATTTTGTCTGATCGACAAAAACTGTACTTGGGCTTTAAGGGAGAGGCTGTTCTTGAGATATTGTGCTTTTCTTCACCTTGATCCCCAATCCAATTCAAGCACCTTCTCTTGAAGGTGGTGTCAAACCGATGTGACCTATCTTTTTGTCCTCGTGGAACGAAGATTGCAAGGGGACTATAAAACAGGCTTCATGCATGTGAACATCTGTGTGTTTGTGTGTGTATTCAAAATCACAGAAAATACTACTCCTTTATTTCTTGTTGGAGTTTGATTTTTTTGTGTGTTTTATCAAATACAGCATGGTGAGTGCTTCCAAACTTCTCCATAGAATTTGAAAATTCATTAATTATGCAAATTCATTCAAAATCACAAAAGTAATCCACTTCTTTATTTCTTGTCAGATTTTGTTTCTGTTGGTTTCCTATGGCTAGGGCTTGGTTGGGGCTTCTAAAGTGTTATATAGACCTTTCAGAAATTAGAGCCATCTCGAAGACATACACGTGTGGCCGGAACATATTACATACATTACATAATGTATTGATTCACTTGTGTTCTGTGCTAGGTCCGTATGTGCACCCTGCGCGGCCAGCTGGAGATCACAGAAGCCAGGGAACCCCTGGAGCTATCCCTGGTAGAGGAGGCAGCCTCCATCGTCAAGAGGTTCAATACCGGGGCCATGAGCTTTGGCAGTCTCTCCATCGAAGCACACAAGACACTGGCAGTGGCCATGAATAGGTTGGTATTGCTCCAAATGCTGAGCGCTATACGATTTTCATGAAAGTTTACAAATCAAGAGTAGAGTGTAGCAGTTAGGGATGGAGTCGAGGCCGACCGTTCCGAGTCACGGGGCTGCTGGAAAAATATTTGTCACATAGACTTTGTACACATGACTTGGTCCGAGGCCAAAGCCAAGGCTGGCAAAATCTGAGCTCGAGTCCACCCCTTTCTCCATCCCTGGTAACAGTCATTTAGATCCACAACTCCCTTTTTTATTTTTGTCGAGCCGCCAAGGTGGAGCTAAGACTAAGGGATCCTTAGCGGGTCCATTCGTCTGTCATCCGTCTGTAACACTTTTAAAACTTGAATATCTTTGCGACCATTTACCCATTTCTAACCAAAGTTGGACGGTATGCCTTACATGGACTTCAATGTTATTTGGGGTCAAATTTCAAATGAGGTCAAATCATGTATTAAGATTTGTCTGCAAGTTTCTACTGGGGTTGGTAATTTAAACCCATAAAGCAATTTGTAACCTTTCTCAGATGGTAGATGCCTTCTACAAATGGACCTCAATATCATTTGGGGGTTAAAGGTCATAGGTCAAATGTTAAGATATACCTGCAAGTAATCAACAAATCTTTGTAAAGTTGTTCATGGGCCTGTAGGCTGGATCAGGCAAAGAATCATCCAGAACAAGCTTTCTCAGAGTGTATGTAATACTCCAATCACATAGTATTTTGCTAATAATCAGAATTAATTTACTAGAATGATTGCACTAAAATAGGGCAAGACATTATGGCTATTGCCGTGTTCTTTTTCTGAGGCATCGTGATCGGCAGAGAATTATTTTCCCTTGTTTTATTAGCTCCTACAAGTTTGCAAATCAAGAAACGACCAAAAAAATGAGACATTTTTATTTCATTGTTATACCAATCCAGCCACTTATTTCAAAACTTGTTTAAGAAGTTTTTATTTTGTCATTGAAAATAAAATAAATATGTTCATATATGTATTTCACAGGATTGGAGCCAAAAGCAACACAGGGGAAGGAGGGGAGAATGAAGACCGGTATCTCAGCACTGACCCCCTCAACAACACCAGGTCAGCCATCAAACAGGTGGCATCAGGCCGATTTGGGGTCACCAGCTCCTATCTGGCCCACTCGGACGACCTTCAGATCAAGATGGCCCAGGGGGCCAAGCCAGGGGAGGGGGGAGAGCTGCCAGCCTACAAGGTGAGGATTAAATCCCCCCAACCCCTCTCCCCCCAAAAAAACAAACAAAAAAAACAAACACATGTCTTTGAAAAAGAAATTTATATCAGCAGCATTTTCTGGCGTGAATTTTTTTTTCTTTCCAAATGTTCTTGGCCTGATAATATAGATTATTATGTGCAATGAAAAAGTATGTTTTTGTTGTCACTGGGCCAATTCTGTACACTACATGTCATTTAAAAAGAGATATTTGTTTCTGGTATAGTTATCACTATGATGCATACTTCCAACATACATTGAAACCTGTCTGTAGTGACCACCCAAGGGAAACAAAAAATATGGCCTTTATAGACAGGTGGCTGCAATAGACAGGTTCTTTATCACATGATTTGTCTCCAGGGGAGTTACTTTAGTGGCCACTATAGACAGGTCGGCTGCCATAGAGCTGTGGCCGCTAAGACAAGTTTGACTGTAACATGTACATAATTGCTTGAATATTTTCATTTCATGCTTGCTTTGTATCTTTAGGTTTCAGAAGCTATCGCTGCCACTAGGCACTCCATCCCTGGGGTGGGGCTGGTATCCCCTCCCCCTCACCATGACATCTACTCCATTGAGGATTTAGCAGAGCTGGTCTACAACCTGAAATGTGCAAACCCCGAGGCCAGAATCAGTGTCAAGCTGGTGTCAGAGGTCGGGGTGGGTGTGGTCGCTTCTGGTGTGGCTAAGGTATAGAATTCTATTGATTGATTGATTGATTGATTGATTGATTGATTGATTGATTGATTGAGTGATTGATTTATGTATTTATTTATGTATTTTTGTTATTTCATTTATTTGCTTTTTTAAATGACAGGATGGCATATGATGAAATCTCATAATGAGAAATTTAAAGAGAAAGAAAATAAACAAATGCTTTCATGGGGATGGGGACTGTTTCAAGTGTAAGTTTGTGTCTGAGTTTTTTTTTTGGGCCCGGGGGGGGGGGGGGGGGTGGTAGTTATCAGCAGCTCCAAGTTTCAACTTACGAAGAAGTATTAAAACAATATTTTGTGCACTGTACATTCAAAGAAGTATCAGGAGTTGATTATTACAATGCCCTGAAAAAATTGAAGAAAAATATATGTTTTTTGAGAGAGATTTGGTCTTTTTTCTCTATGACAGGGTAAAGCTGAACACATCACTATTTCAGGTCATGATGGTGGCACTGGAGCCAGTACATGGACAGGAATCAAACATGCTGGGTTGCCATGGGAACTAGGACTGGCTGAGACACACCAGACGTTGGTCCTCAATGACCTGAGGTCAAGGGTCGTCCTTCAGACAGATGGCCAGCTCAGGACAGGTATCCATCAAGCTCTCTCAGAAATTCATATGGTTTATTGCTTGTGTCTGTAATGAAACAGAAATATTTAATGTACTTAATATATTTATTTATATAGTTATTTATTTATCTATATTATTCATTTATATTTTATAATTGTGTATTTATATAATCATTTATTCATTTGTTTATTATTTACATTTTGTTTATTCATATTTATGCATCCACATTGAAAATGCCCGAGGTATTATCATTATTATTTCGTTATTTATTTTTCTGTCCTTCCTATATTTATTATTTATTTGTTTATTTATTTATCAATTCATTTATTCCCCTTTTTATTTATTTATTCATTCATTTATTGTTTGTTTGTTTGTATGAGTGAGGAGAGACAATGACTGGCGAGTCATAAATTAGACAAGTGAATGTGGAAGTGTTGTAATCACTTGTAAAAGCATTGTTTCAGAATAATAAGTTTTAGATTTTTAGAAGGCAACAGAAACATATATTGACTTCAAGTTACAACTATCTAGAACTGTAGGCAATATAAATACTAAAGGTAAATAGCATGATTGGGGGTAGTCCTCAACTTGGGCTGAAACTATTCTAGAATCAATACACTTTGTAAGGATTCTGCCTTGAAAATCATGTTGTCACACATTGATGGTATGTTCATGGTTGATTCTCTTTAAGTAAGACAAATCCTTTCAGCTGGGAGATCCACTCCACCTGGAGTATACTATATGTTGCAACTCATTTGGTCCTGGAGGCATTTTCAAGTGTTCCCAATCATGTCATTAACCTTTAAAAAATTCTGTTTTTCTGTTTCAGGTCATGATGTTGTTGTAGCTGCTCTCCTTGGAGCTGATGAGTTTGCGTTCTCCACCACCCCTCTGATTGTAATGGGCTGTACCATGATGAGGAAGTGTCACCTGAACACATGTCCCGTGGGAATTGCCACACAGGTAAAACAAAATGATGTGAACTTACAGTGAAATGATGGTCAGAGAAATTTTTAAAGGGAATTCTAAGCTGGAAGCAATTTGCTTTGAATAAAACTCCCCCCCCCCCCAAAAAAAAAAAAGGGTGAGGGGGTGAGGAAACCCATCAATGACATTTTTGAGACAAATTGTGCAAATATTGTTAAAGTTAATGATTTTTAAGTATTTTTTTGATCAAAAATGGCAACTCTGTTTTGTTTTATAAACAGCTCTTCAATTGAATTTGTAAACAAAATGTTACTTTTTTTATTTTCCCTGAATTAGCATTTTCTTCAATTCTGTACTCCATGTATACTCAGACTATCACCTTTTACCTAATTTGCTGTGTTAAAGGCACTGTATAACAATGTTTCCAGTTTAAAAAATATAAGCTACATGATTCCCCATGCCACTAGTGTCTTTGATACAGTCTAAAAATGAAGCCCTGAAAAAATTGCAGTGTAAAACAATCATTAAGTGCTTTAAAAAAGTGAAAATCATTGAGAGACCATTCCAGCTTTTCTCCATAGACTGCTGTGTTGCAGAATTTCCTATCGCCCGATGTAAAATTAATGTGCCAATTTGTATCTGCACATATTGTACTAGTGACAGCATAACTGTCCAAACTTTTGTGTTCTAGGGTGTTTATTTGTCCATTCAAACACTGTCAGATATGTCAGATAGCAAAGTTCGACAATTTTTTAAACGGGTCTTCCACAGTGTTATATAGTGTCTTTAAAAAGATATGTTCTGGCATAAATGTTCCAGGAAATTAAAATTCTAATTGTGGGATATTACAACATTGCCAATTTTGTGATTATGTCAAGTATTATCAAAATTTATTTATTTCATTCTTTTCACAGGCGAAACAACACTTGGCATTTGCAGTGTTGTTTGTTTGTGTTTTCAAAATATTTTGTTATTGGACTGGAATTCCCGTTTAACATTTTTACAGTAAAAATAAGAGCAATCTATGAAGCGTACCATGCCACTGGTCCACCTCCATCAAGGTTGTCCTGGGAATCACTCCAGCAGAACACTTCCTGACACAGATTTCTTTTCACATTCATGCTAACATTATTTTGTGGAGTAATTCTAATTACCACAATGCTCTTATTTTAGCAAATGTTGAGGTGGTCTAGGATAATATCCTTCAGAAGTGCACAATGTATTTCTGTAATTATCTGTCTGTTTCTCAAACAGGATCCAGAGTTGCGGAAGAAGTTTGATGGTCATCCTGAGCATGTGGTCAATTATTTCTTTATGTTGGCCGAGGAGGTTCGGACATTGATGGCCAAAATGGGATTCAGGACATTCCAGGTCAGTGATGCATTGGTGTTTGGTTCTTGGTATACGGCAGTGTAAAAAAAGAAACTATGTGGTTTGGACCGAGTCATCATTAGAGCTTTTTCAACGTGGGGTGTCAGGGGGGTTGGTACCCGGGGTTGTACCCAAATGTGTCCTTTGCTGAGAAAAAAAAGTCCTCCATTATTTTACCTGACAGAGACAAATACTCGGTAACAACGCCATGGGGTTGGAGTAAAATTTCATGTGAAAACAGATTTACAGGAAGGAATAATCAGGGACATGTTTGACCCACCTTGTGCACAAAGATCTTTTGCTACCCTTAAGGAACTAAAAGTGAAAGGCCAAATCCCTTTTTAGGCATAAAATGTACTTTTTGGTAGAACAATTTATACAAAGTTGATAATAAAAAAAATCACTTTCATGGACAAAAATGCTTAAATCTGAAATGGTGTTAATTGACTCATTTTGGGCTCAACCCATTAAATGGCACATTAACATAGAAAATGGGGCAATTTTGGCTCGCCCACGTGTAACCTCAATGGGGTACTGATGGCACACCAGTTTTCCGAGAGGAATACCTAATTGCAAAGATAAACGTCACTGAAATAATTAAAAATGATAGTTTTCTTAGAATGAAGCACATTAAACCACCTTGTTAAAATAATTTGTCTTGATAACATTTGAATTTTTGGAGAAAAATCTTACATTTTTTAAAGGTTAAACATTTAACTACGAACAATCTAGTCTCTGGGTATCATGCCTGGTTTTTAGCCTCACAACCAAAGTGTGAAAAGTAAGCCTTATGATATGTGAGAGTTTCAAAACATTTTTTGGTAACATTAAATGTTTTTTGTAACACATATTTGAAATGACAGGAGATGATTGGTCGATCTGACATGCTGCGTAGCGTCCAGGAATCCACTAACAGCAAGAGCAAGCTTCTCAACTTTAATGACTTGCCTGCAGAGGGTAGTGGACCTCCGACTGCGCGTGCCACCACATGGGAAACCACCAAGCAGAACTTTAAGCTGGATGGAGAGACCGGTGAGGTATTGTTGGGGGAGGGGGAGGGGAGGTGGGTGTGGTTACAGGCAGTGACCTGTGACCTGGGTGCAACCACATCGTGGAACACACAAGCAGAACGTTTAAGCTGGATGAGAGACCGGTAAGCTATTGTTGGGGAGGAGTGGGCTGTGGGAGTGGGTGGTGAAGGAGGGAGGGGTGTGGTGGGGGTGGGGAAGGGAGGGAAGGGCGTGTTGGTTACAGGGCTTAGTGACTCTTGACCTGCGGTGCCAGCCACATTGGGGGACACAGCAGAACTTTAGCTGGATGAGGACGGTAACTAATTTGATTGGGGGGTGGGGTGAGTGGGTGGGTGGGTGGGGAGGGAGGGGAAGGGGTGTGTGGTTACAGGTAGTGGCCTCCGACCTGGTGCCAGCCACATTGGTGGGGAACACCAAGCAGAACTTTAAGCTGATGAGAGACCGGCAAGTAGTGTTGTGGGGGGGGGGGTGGGTGTGGGTGGTTAGGAGAGGGGGGGGAGGGTGTGTGGTTACAGCGGATAGTGACCTCTGACCTGGTGCCGCCAATTGGTGCGGAACCACCAAGCAGAACTTTAGCTGGATGAGGAGACCGGTAAGCTATTGTTGGAGGGTGGCGGTGTGGAGGTGGAGGGTGAGGGGAGGCGTTGTGGTTATTAGGGCTGTGCCTCTGACCTGGTGCCAGCCCACATTTGGGGAACACCAAGCCAGAACTTTTAAGCTGGAGGAGAGCGCAGTAGTTATTGTTGGGGTGGGCGGGGGCGGGCTGGGAGGGAGGGAGGGGTGTGGCGTGGGTGGGGAAGGGAGGGAGGGTGGTGTGGTTACAGCGGCTAGTGACCTCCGACCTGGTGCCAACCACATTGGGGGAACCACCAAGCAGAACTTTAAGCTGGATGAGAGACCGGTAAGTTATTGTTGGGGGGTGGGGGTGGGTGGGGAAGGGAGGGGAGGGGTGTGTGGTTACAGGGCTAGTGACCTCTGACCTGGTGCCAGCCACATTGGGGGAACCACCAAGCAGAACTTTAAGCTGGATGAGAGACTGGTAAGCTAGTGATGGGGGCTGTGACTGCTATGGGGGAGGGGAGGGGAGGGGTGGGGTGTATGGTGACAGGGTGTGATCTCACTATGGTGATAATCATATTGGTGGATCAACCACCAAGCAGAATTTTAAGCTGGAAGAGAAACCATAAGGATAGTGATGGGAGGCTGGGGGAGGGGAACAGGGGAAGGGTTAGGAGGGTGGGAGTATGTGGGGACTTTCGCGATTTTGCTTAAACATGGGGAATTCACAAGAGTTTATTTTTGTGATTTTATTGTATTTACATTCACTTTCTACAGAAATATAAGGAAGTGAAAATTTGTGTGTGTGTTACGTCGCGAAAGTCATGAAAATAAAACCACTTCAAAATATTCAGCGTATACAGTACAATTGGTCTGTAACTGTTGGGAGTGCATTGATGCAGGATGTATAAGTTAATAAGAAAACATATCATGTAATATTGTAATAAAGTTAAAGGAATGTTTTCTTCTTATTTCTTGTCTTTCTTGTCAAAACATGTGCATGCGATTGTTCCAAATCTATGAGAGAAAAACAAATGCAGTAATGTGTATTTTTTTTTCATACATGAATTAATTTCTTATTTGTGTGAATTTTGTTAGGATGTGAAACTGATTGAAGCAGCCAGCAAGGTGATCAGTGGGGAAAGCAAACATATCAAGATTGAGATGCCTATCTCTAGTGTGAACAGAGCCTTTGCCACCACACTCAGCTTTCACATATCCAGGTATGAAAGAAAGGGTTAATGTAAATGAATATTGCCTGGAAATAAAAGGGTGTTCGGATGCTTTAACTCTTAATGCACCACAGCCAAAAACCCGGTTGTTGCACATTTATTTATTGTGAAGTATTTTTTGTAAAAAAAAAATCCCAAAACATGAAATTACTGGAAGTACTATGTGACGGTACAATGAATCTCACATTGTGAGCTTGCTGTCGAAGTGTACGCCTTTGATACTCATGCACGGTTTCATTTCAAGCATTGACATAAATGTATAACAGACAGTCATGTGTATTACTATGCTAATCCATGAATGAAGCATGATGTGCATTCAAAATCAATATGATAAAACTCTGAAATATTTCTGTTGAAATATGGTTGAAAAGTTAATGTGTATTAACATCATTACATATGATTTACATTATGCATGTGGTAACAATTAAAATAAAAATTAAGACAGGTAAATATGATTTTGACCACATATGAGAGAATGAATCTTCCTCAGTGAACCTGATTTTGTACAAAAAAATTACATATTTTTGTGTGCCTGTGTGCTTTTCTGTGTGTATTCTAAAATGACATTACTACCCTTTTGCTTGCAGAAAATATTGTGAAAGTGGTCTTCCTGATAAATCTATCGAGATCAAACTAACAGGATCCGGTGGTCAGAGCTTCTGTGCTTTCCTGGCTCGGGGTGTTCATGTGGAGCTGGAAGGGGATTCCAATGATTATGTGGGAAAGGTAGGTTTTTACTGTACAATTCAGAAGTCATTACAAACTGTAGAAGATAAATTATGAGGTATTCTGGAGCTTGAAAAACATGGTTGCCAAAACAGTGAAAACACTGGAACAAATGGGATTATAGCTATTTGGGCTATTTGAAGCATATGTGACACTGCTCATCAAAGGAGGTTATTCCTGGAGGTTATACTAGCATGCTAAAAGAAGTTCGGGATGAATAGATAAAGTCTACACCAAAAATTTTCCTCATGTACTCTGCAGGGGCGGTGCCAGGGTCAAATCTTAGGAGGGGCGAAAGAACTGTTGGGAAAATTTTGCCCGCCCCCCAATTTTTTTACGACCCAAATTACAAGCCAAACAGCATCTGTCAAGCAGAGGACAGGGGGCCGATGACAACCAAAAGCATTTTTGCCCACCAAAACATTTTTACTAGCCAAATTACAAGCCCCCTGTAGTGCTGCCCCTGGTATTCTGGTAATAATATGTACTTTATGGGACAGAGGCATAAATAGTCAATATAACCCTACCGTTTGTTACATGTTTGACTGAACAGTTTGTCTCATTTTTCAGGCTTCTGTACAACCCTGTTGTCCTCAATGGGATAAAGATCATGGTGTTATGAGGGCATTTCTTTCAACTACTAAGTGGTATTCTTTTCACTGAAATTGAATTTTTGTTCTCAACCATTGTTTGAATGTCCAGGGTCTGTCTGGAGGTACAGTCATTGTGTATCCACCTCGCGATGGTCCCGAAGACTTCAAGTCAGACATGAACATCATCGTTGGGAATGTCTGTCTGTATGGTGCCACCAGTGGCAAGGCATACTTTAGGGGTCAGGCTGCCGAACGATTCTGTGTGAGGAACTCTGGTGCTTTGGCCATTTGTGAGGTAAGCACTGTCTACAGCCCTTGCCATTTACGTGGTCTGCAGAAATCTGAACCATATTCTCAGAGGTTACTTTTACAAAGTTTGCAAAATAATTCCTCATTACTTGATCTGGTGATTACTGCTACAATTATTGTTAACCTTTCCCCTAAATTTGCCCCTTCCCTTGCCTTTGCCCCTGCCCATAACCCTTATTCTGACTTTTACTTAACCCTTCTGAACCAGGCTATTTTGTGCTATCTCTAATGGGGTGGCGTGGGGTGGGGAGGAGCAGGGGCAAAATGAGCGGTTTCATGATAGAGTATATGTTTTGCAAAGAAATATGAACTTGGTGGATATTACTGAAACAAAAATTACTATTGGTTTGTTTCTTTGGTCATCTTGCACAGACTAGCACAGTTGATGTACATTGCAAACTGATTAACACTTTCTGTGCTGATGCCGCGCCAGCCCCCCCCCCCCTTCCCCACTTAGTAAATAAGATACTGACGGCCTACAGTTTTTCCAAGAAGACAATCATTTTCATACCTCTTAACTCTTAACCTGCCAGAGGATTTAAACCTCTCTGGACTTTATGTGGATTATACATGTGCAGATCTGTTACTTCGGCATGTTATAAGTTAATTCCAATGATAAACATGACTGCGTAGATTAATAAATTATATGTTTATTGACACAAACTTTTAGATTAAAGTGATAGGCTAACATTGTGGAGCTTCAATTTAAAAAATTGTCAAACTTTGATATCTGAGCTACATAGTAGTGTTCAAATGGACAAATAAACACCCTGGAATACAAAAGTTTGGAAAGTTAGACTGCCAATGGCAAGTTATGCATGAATAAACAATTAAAACTCGGGGCGAGTAAGTCTATGGGAGGAAATGGGCAAGTGAATCTGGTCAACTTACGATTTTCACTTTTTTAAAGCACTAAATAATCATTTTGAAATGCAATTTTTTTCAGGGCTTCATTTTTAGACCTCATCAAAGACACTGGTAGCATGAGGAATAATGTGGCTCAGATTTTTTTAACTGTGGTAAATGTTAGCCAATTATCTTTAAATTGTTCATTTTTCAAAGGTTACGTGTTAATGATGATTACACATTTTGCATATCTACAGAAACAATATTTAATGATTTCATGTCATGTATTACATAAATTTTCCTAAATAATATTTAATTTTAGGGTGTTGGTGATCATGGCTGTGAGTACATGACTGATGGACGAGTTATCATCTTAGGACCACCTGGTCGTAACTTTGCCGCTGGAATGTCGGGTGGAATAGCCTACGTCTACAACAGGTTAGTAATCATTCACTAGCCTTAACACCTAAAAATGTCCAATGTTCTAGAGAGCCAAAACATGGTTGCTGTAACACCATAAAAATGGGATAGCCATTGTTTTTACTGGTGACAGTGGCTCTATTTTAAGAGATTTGAAATTTCAGATTTGGACAAAAATAATCTGGCTTCATAGCTACCAGATTACATAAAAAGCATATTTTCACCAAAATTTGAGATATGTGGTTTGTTACTCCATGGACGATAATAAAAAGTATGATTTTGTGGGGTTTTTGTTTTTCATTATTAGAAATATTTGAATTGAATTGAATTTGACTTTATTAACAACAAAACAAGACAAAATTACAAATGTATATTTACATTCAAAAGGTAACATGCTCGTATACATATCCATACATGAC
>JZLH01S0304067.1:23210-24495 GCA_001188425.1 Eucidaris tribuloides | reverse complement strand
CGGTCCTTATGACTAGCGGGCGGACCCCGAAAATTTAAGTGCTGCGGTTTACGCGCTTCCAGATTTTGCACTCTAAGTTCAAGCGCATCGCTAACTTTTGTAGCATTGTGACATCTATTTTACTGAAAAATCTTCTGAAAATCGGATTTATGATGAATTTTGGATATGCCATTGTAAAACGCCAAAAAAACGCCAAAAAGCCGTTTGGCGTTCACTTTAGATTCTTCAATGCCAAACGATGTTTAAAAAACCGCTAAATTTGGTGTTTTTGGCGCTAAAACGCCAACTGGCCACCCTGGACAGTCTCGAGGCCTTGCAGAGTGGCTTCGGTTGCCCATCGTCTCCTCGATTTTGGCAACCAACGTGGTAACAAAAATTACAATTAACGACGTCTTAAACGACGTGTATGGAAAGTGAACGAGGCACGCAACGTGTACATTGTTTTGTCTGGTCATTTCACCCAGTACACACTTTCCTGATCCACACCACCTCGTGATCGTCACTCGAAAGGGCCATTCACCTGAAATCTCAATATTTCCCGATTACAATGTAACCCTGCGACTTACCTGCGCCAGGTTGCGCAGTCTTTCGCGCGTGACCACGTCTCCCACACGGACCCCAGTCTCCAGCTCTTAATCGAGTTTCGTCCCAGTGTGATTTTTATACACTTATGCAGTCACCAAGGCTTGTCAAAGGCTATAAATATGGCAACATATAGGGTAAAAAGGAAACAAGTGCAGATCAACGACATGATACAAATATATTTCGCCTATTGACACATTACTTAAACCTACCTGCTGTTAAACTTGCCTCACTTCAATGTCGAAACACTTATGGCTGCTCTTTGTAATAAGCTTTGTCGCCTGGAAAAGGCTGTGTAACATTCATGATCGCACTAGATGGGAATAATAGATGTTAGTGAGGGGTGACTGTCTGTCTGCATTCATTCAATGTTATTTAGTCGTGCAATATACGACCTAAAATATTGCTTTCAAAGCTTTGAGTCTCCTATTGAAAGGGTTCTTGCATGGTGAGTACCCTTGCGGAAAATGTCTTTAGATTCCAGAAATAAACATACATCACGTGCCTTTAAAAAAAAAATCAGACAATATAATTCTTCATCGTCACAACAAAGAATAAAAGAATAGAAATGCACTCGTGTTAGAACGATGCGTGCTTGCCATGATGACGTAAAGAGATAACGATGACAACGGAACATGAAAGATCTGCTTATTATTAAAGGGAACACAATACCGAAGAATGGGACAAGAATCAGCTCACGGTC
>JZLH01S0304067.1:10710-18210 GCA_001188425.1 Eucidaris tribuloides | reverse complement strand
TACCTGTATCATGTTGGCATAAATAAAACAATTTACCATCCTATATTAAAACCATCTTATATGGATTTCGAAACTTTGTAAAAAAGATACTACTAGAATGATTAGTTATTAGTTATTTTCAAACTCCAATCCAATTGCGATTTTACTGTACCTATATGTTTCATCAGGACTCTGTGTGTTCACGCATGTGTATGTGTGTGTAAGAGTTCGCCTTTACTGTATTTATTGAATTCAGAAATGTATTTTACAGCACTTGTATCTTATCATACAACCACCAAAATTGACAGGATGTAAATTTCATTCTTTGATTCTATATGATTTGACCCCATTTCAATAAGCATCCATCTTTTCAGCAGTTCCGAGCCATATTTAATGTTTTTTTTATTAATCATATGATTAATTGGTTGTAATATTGTATTTATCTGGTTGAATGAACGAACGAATGAATGAATGAATGAATGAATGAATAAATGAATGAACGAATAACAGCACATTATCACACTTATCACATATAATTTAATGGATTGTTAAGAGTTAAGAGACCTAAGAATGTAGAATATCAATTGTAAATTATTTCAACTGTCACTATCAAGACTGTAAATACAACTGCATATACACCATTTTACAATAAATTGATCTTTCACCCTTAAGGGTTAACAGGAGTCAAATCTAAAAAGTACGCCGAGTTGGGAAATAACTCTTTATGTGATATACTTCATTCCTGGAAAATGCTTGATCGAAAAGTGCTCAATTTATACCAGCTTAGCAGCTGTACAATTTATTCATCTATCGTTTGTATAATGTTGCAATTTTAATGACTCAACACAGGTGTACCTGTGTGTTGGATCACAAACAAGGCAAAATCAATGAAAATCAACAGAGTAAACCAGGTTCCACAGATAAATTATACCTATATTCTGAATCGATGCAGAGATATACACAATGTGCGCTGCAAACGTGCAAACCCAATGCGCATTGTTGCATATAGTACCTGGCCTGCTTGAACTGTGCGTACAAAATGCCGTCCTGGCTATACTTTACGAACTTTAAGCGTGATAACTTTTGTTGTAAAAATGTAATTAACTTGTAATTTTCACATAAGATTGACAATAGTTAAAGACAGTTTTTTTTAGAAAGTTTACATTCTTTTGAGCTAATATTTTTTAAAATAATGGCAAAATATACATATATGTAAATTCAAAGTTTCACAAAAATTGATTAAAAATGTTGTTTTTGACCCCAAACCACCCCAAAAATTGCGTCATATCCAATTAAATGTGGTTTCATCTTGTAGAAAATTTAATTATCTTTAATATGAAATCATATTTGCAGTAAAAGAAGGTTTTATAAAATATTTATCTTCAATATTGCCCAACCACCTAAGGAATTTTAGCAAAAAAAGTTCATTGACCTCCTGTGGCTCCCAGGGCGTTAATTGGACTGGGCTCCCCCTTTTAAATTTAATCTTTTGCCATGTACTAAACACATGGAAAGTTTGGTGCTTTTATCAAAAAGTGCACAATTCGGCCATAAAAGGGAGCTTAGCCGCTGGACTATTTGCTTTTGAAAGCAATTAGTTACAAATGTGAGGTATCATGGATAATGAAGATAGGCTAGTAAAAAGACACTTGAAAACAAGGGCGTAGGCTGGGGGGGGGGGGTGCGACTGGGTGCACGTGCACCCCCCCGGCAGAGCCATAGGAGTTCCGCCCCTCTCAAGAAAACGAAATTTGCACCACTTTTTCTGCTTTCAACGCCTGATTTACTCAACTTTAGTTCCACCTCCGTAAGATGTGCACCTCCCCATGTCAATTTAGTTCCACTCCCCCAGATGTGCACCTCCCCGTGCCCAAACCAGCCTACGCCCCTGGAAAACCTGACATAAAAAGAACAGACGACGATCCCTGAATGGTCATGCATGAATGCAATCCAAAATTACAACATAAGTGATGATCTAGGCACTGTAAATGACGTGGCTACAGTATGTGAAATGAATAGAACAAACGGAAAGGACGTAGACCAGAATGTTTTGCACTGTAATCGTTTTGGGACAGAAAACCACATTTAACACTTGGTGATCCACTCATATTAAAAACACCCATTCATCTGATAAATCTAACCTCTGAATATAGGGTATTATTTTTAGTCACGTTTTAAGCTATGCCCCTTTTTGGGCCATATTTAATTGTATGAGTGATGCGCCTGGGGGTACAGACAGGACATGTAGCATTTCACAGTTCTTGTGATGTGGAATTTCAAATATAAAAGCAAATTTTATTTTCACAAACGTCGCTCTTCGGGTCATATGAGGTCAAGTAAGTATGAAATTGTGCACGATGCTATATTGACAAACCCAGTTTGTGTCGTAACCAGAGCAAATGTAATATCAAACATGAACTTTAAAAAAAAAATGCTTTCTATGGCTCTATTAAAGGCAAGGTTCACCCTGACATCAAGTTGGTTTTAATAAAAGCAGAACGATGAGAGAAACATATTGATGAAAGTTTGGCAAAAATCCACCAAAGAATAACAAAGTTATGAGGTTTCAAAGTTCTAAATTTGTGACGTCACATGCGAGCAGCTTCCCATATGTCATGTAATATAAATTCCATAAATTGTCATTTCTTAATGGTTCATGATAATTAAATGTGTGGTTTTTTTATAGAAGCATGTGTGAAATAATGTATCTGATGATATATTGAATGCACAGGTAAAATCATTTTCAAATTTCTGAGAAAAAGGGAATTTTATGGAATTTATATCACATGACATATAGGGAACTGTTCGCATGTGACGTCACAAATTTAAAACTTTGAAACTCATAACTCTGTTATTCTTTGGTGGATTTTCGCCAAACTTTCATTAATGTTTCTCTCATTGTTCTGCTTTTATTAAAACCAACTTGATGTCAGGGTGAACCTTGCCTTTAAGGACACAACTCAAATATACCCCCATAGGTTACATGAGGTCAAGTGAGCCTGTACCACGCCTATTAACAGCTGCAGTTTGTAACATCAATGCATTGAATTAAAGTCAAATGATTTTCTTACGGAAGCAAGTATGAATCTTGAAATGGTATAAAATGAAACGTTCCTCAAAGGTCACTTGGAGGTCATGTTCATGAGTTCAACTAAGCTTAAGTTATTTACCACTACCACCTTGATAAATATCTTTTTTTTCATATTTGTATGGCAAGTGTGGTAGTTATTTGTTTGTAGAATGTGGATATAAATTTTAGAAAGGGATAATTGTACATGTTGGTCCACATGAGGTCAAGTTCTAAGATGACGTTCATGAGTTTAATTAAATTTTAAATCATATATCCTTCCTTGATAAACTCCTTTTGACAGGAAGATATCATGTATGATGCTTATGGCAATTAAAATGTGTTTTCAATTAAAACACTAATGCAAATATAATAAGGCTCAAAATAAATGTAGAACAAGAAAATATTAGTTTAAATGTCGTATGCCTGAAGTCTTGTATTGTCAAAATGGTAACACCACTCACACAGTGCTGTTTATTTCCCAGCATATACATGCACTTCTTGGCAAATTTAGTTACGGTAAATGAAATTTATCAGTCTATATGCGAGCATAGGTATTCCATACCATGTTGGAAAATTGAACAAAACATTGCAACTGATTAATGATAAAAATAAAACAAAATCTCAAAGTGTACAAACTTTCAGACATTAGGCAAGTACAGTGTTTTGCATCCTTACTTTTCACCTTAATTATACATTTCATTTTACATACATAATAAATTTCAAATTACACTTATCATGGTGTTCTTTCAACTGGAAACGTGAAACATAAATTAAGTTTTTGTAAGAAATTACGTTTATCAAGGGATTGTTCTATTCCTTAAATTTGCTATATAAATACGATTTTAAACGTGATCTCTTAGGATCCATTAAATTTTTATTATTGCAATACCGACACTTGCTTTGTAAGAAAACAATTATAATCTGATATGTTTATGCCACAAAATGCATTCGTTAGAGAGCATTATTTGATTTAATTTTTATTTGACTTAAAAAAATTGATCGTTATAAAGTGACCCATGAGGGGGATATGTTTGATTAGTACCCATTTTCTACCTATAATTATATTTTTATAAAAACAGGTTGCATATGATATCTTGCATGTTATCTTCATCTCACATGATTTGTCCGTCAATAGGGCGTGGTATACAATTTCACACTTATTGGTCCTCATGACCTTAAATGTGACTTTTGAGAAAATAGAATTTGCTTTGTTACTCTATGTATATGGTATACCGCTTTAATATCAATTTACCTTGTGTGACCTTTATAGTGACCTTCGAATGACCCGCATTTGATAAGTGTTTCTTTTACACCTAAGTTCACATTTTTAATGGAAAGAATTATATGATACCCGAAATTTTAATGACATGTTTATAAAGTGAAGTACATACGTCACATATCATAATGTTAATAAGGAGGTGGCTTAAAGATTGGGTTTGGGATTTGCAAGTCTATTCCCTTCATTATCAATACCAAACGGTAGTTTAGTACTTACAAATGGTGTTCTGAGTTTAAGATCCATACGTCACGAATTTGTTCTTTTATGAGAAAAACTAATAACGATATGCTACCAGAATATTGTTCTTTCCGCGAGTTTAAATTTTGCTCAAATTGCGAATTGTGGTTATGTGTACGTTCGCATGACCAACGGAGCACACACTGAGTGGTTAAACTGCTAAACTCCGCGCGACCTTCGGCTAACGGTAGACCAGATACTGGTCTTTTTTTATCGTATCAATTCCCCTCCGTCGCGCACCGGCAAAACATACACTTACCACACTGATCGCGCTATGCCCGCTGAACAGGGAAGGCGATATCCCCGCTGAAGACGCTTTCCCCAGTGATACGTCCGTTGGGGGGTAGAGTATGGAACGCCCTCCTGGACAGAAAACGTCATCCAGCGTACGTACGCTCGCACCAAATACTGACGTGCAACTGCGAGTATATTCCTGTAATACAAAAAATGACCACAACAAGCATGAGCAATTACCGTCCACGTCAATTTCTATTCTTCCTTAAAAAAAAATCTTGCCCACCCAATACGCAATACTTTTACACATTAATGTATGAGTAAGAAATATTTACTTCAATCCGAAGCAATATATTTCGGCAAAAAAATCATTCCATCGATATAGCAGTAGTTGAATTTAAAGAAAAAGGAAAAGAAGAAGCAAGGAAGAGAAGAAGAAGAAGGATAATGATAGTAATAAATTCTAAGTTAATGATTATTAATTATTGTAATTATTATTCTAAAAACAATAACGCACAATCAATAATCAGAAATTAGTAATCAACTTGTAGTCGGTGGTAGTAGTAAGTAGTGTAACGTAATAGTGTGTGGTAGGTCATGGTAGTAGTAGTCGCGTAGTCGGTAGTACAGTAGTAGTCAGTGGTGTAGTCGAGTAGTAAGTAGTAGTAGTAGTAGTAACAGCAGCAGCAGCAGTTGTAGTAGTAGTAGTAGTAAGTAGTAGTAGTAAGTAGTGTGTTTCGCGTTGTTTAATTGTGGCTGTTATTATTGTTATTGTTGTATGTTGACATTTCGGGGCTGCTTGAATATTAAAAAGTAACTAAATGAGAAGATTTGGGTTAAACGAAGTTCATTATTAATTTCTACGTATATTTGTTTTTTTTATTACAGGGCTGTTTTGAAATTGTGAAATTGCTACTGACATAGGTTAGCAGTTCGAACTAATTGCTTACATACAGTTACACGATTCTTCGTTATGTCTTTATCACAGCAATCGTATTTCACAGACAAGGAATTGAGAACAAACTGCAGAAAATAACTTTATCGGATGCCTTTGGATATTCAAATTTGGAAACACAACTACCCTTACTGACTCAAGCATAATTTTTTTTACATAAATTAAAAAACCGCTGGTTCATTAGTCAAAATCTGGTATGCATTTCAACTTGTCAGATCTAGACATTGAAATGATTTGAAGAGTGTATCTGAATAAAAAATTAACGAATTTGTGGCTTGCAAATGATGGATTTACAAACTTTGTTTTTAGGGGGCCCGGAAAGAAGCAATTCAAGCAGGTGAAGATATTTCGCCAAGTATTGACCCTGCATAAACAGTATTATAAACAGTTATTTATATGATGTGATCTTTTTTTAAATATTATTATTTAACTTTTCTGCATTCTTAACCAAACAGGTTTCGAATAATATTATGTTCATTAATATCACTAATATTGTTTGACTTCAACTTTGGAAAACTCTGCCACCAAATCACACAAGGACACATGCATAAGGGTTTCATTTCACAGTCTCTATGTATAGATCGAATACATACGACTATACACTGGTAGTAACACTTTCAACCAACAATTTGCTTGGATCCAGGAATTTCAATTGAGTATTGTATTTTTCTTTTCTAACTCATTATTTCTCCCGCTATTGCAACAACGGTTAAATTCGTTTTAGATGAATTTTTTATCTGTCTGGTATAAATGTTCCTTTGATATCAAATAGAGTAGACCACCCTTTTCGACTTAGATGATGACAGATCAAAACAAGTCCCAATAAGTAGATTATGCCGACATGACTTTCCCTAGCTGTATTCCAACCATCCTTCCTTGTTAACAATGTGCATTTGCTTTACAGATTTATTTCTTAGGTTATGTAGTGAACACAACCGTTTTTATTGTCCTTGTTATGTTTCCTGTATTTGCTATAGCCATTAGCGTAGTGTCAAAGACCACTGTTGCATAACTTATGCGTCAATATAGTCAGCACGGCAAATTAGTAGTGCTTTAGGTTAAAAACACGAGGAGTTTACTGAATGGTGATTTTTTCTGATCACTGAATAATCAGCGTACATTTTGCGTATTTTTGAATCTGATTTTCCAGTGTTATCATGATTTTAATACCTGGCTTATCCATATCAGAGCAAACACACTACACACACACACCACACACACACACACACACACACCACACACATACACTTTACACACCAACACACACACACGCACCACACACACACACACACACACACACACACAATACACACACAAAAAACACTACACACACCACACACACACACAAACGACACACATACAACACACATAACACTCACACACACACACACACACCAACACACTCACACACACACAGACACCACACACACACAACACACACTCACAACACACACACACACACACACACACACACACCACACACACCACAACGACACCACACACACACACATCACCCAACACCCAATTACCTGTACACAAAACACCACAGACAGACACATACAGAATACAGACACAAAAACACACACACACCCTACCACACACAGACCCCCTTAAAGAACGCACACACACACACACACACACACACACACACACTACACACACACACATTCACCGTTGGCGGCTAAGTTCTGTTCGTCGCCAGGCTGTGTTAGTAACGGCGGATTCTTGATTGGGCTGATCAGGAAA
>JZLH01S0304067.1:0-10685 GCA_001188425.1 Eucidaris tribuloides | reverse complement strand
CGGTCGGCAAAATGTTCTGGGCATACGCACGCAATTGCATACGTACGGACAAACATGTACGTACACAAAAGACGTACGTATGCAATCGCGTACGTACGGAATGTACTCAAATCGGTCGCTCTGATTGGTTGAATTGAGCGTACGTACGCTCGAATTGAGAGTACGTACTCTCGAGCGTACGTACGCTAGATGACGTTTTCTGTCCAGGAGGGCGTTCCATAGTAGAGATTATGACTGCGTACGATGCATGGTAATGTACGCGTGCTAGTGATAACATGTGCGCGGTAATTGAATACAAAACAGTCCAGGCAGTGGACTAGGCTAACGGCTGATCGGACAATTTTGGAACGGGCAGTGCACATTAACGTCACTGTAAATTTTGAGGTTTAAATGTCCAGATTTTCACCAAAACTACGTATTCTACCCAAAGGTTCTATGACAGGTGTTTATTTATACTAATCTTCACATTGTGAACGATTTGAGCTAATTTCATTCATTTTTGCCGTTTTCTGACGTGCAAATCCCGTACTCTGTCTTTAAAACATGAATAATACACAAAATGCCCAAGTGTGCCAAAGTGGCATACGTCAGATTCTGGAAGAACACCCCTAAACTATTTATTTCCGCAAAATGAAAAAAAAAATGTATAAGCATCCTACTTCACACTTACATTTCAGTTTCAATGGGGTCACTTTCTTGACTACTTGTTTTGGTGGCTTTCTTCACTCCTCATTTTCACTGATTAAATATCCAATTTATGGTAGAATAACTAGCAATGATTCATATCATCACCATTCATCTTTCGTATAAATCATGGTATGATAATATTGTTTATTGTTTTGAATGTTGTGAGAAATCATAAATTGAATTGAAAGTAAATTGAAAACAAAACACGAAGAAACAGTACGTTCTGACCAGAAACAAAAAGACATTGAAATGAATACATGCATAATTAGTTGTACCCGGCTGCGTTGTAGCCCACTACATTTAATTTCTTCATTTTCAGAGTGTGTAGAATAAAGGCTTCTTCTGGTTTAAAAACTGGGTTTTTGCCAATGCTCATAGTCCCATAAGTGTACACACACCCCAAAATATAATGAAAATACGAAATAACATTTAGGCATTCCCGGATTAAATACTGGTCGAGAGCTATACAAAACGGTGAAAAAATGTGAGCTTCTTCAAACCCGTAAGTACTGACACCATGTCATAACCATACGCTCACTCAAGCAAATATGCGCAATATTGCAAAGCATTACAATAAAGCAGGACTGCATGAATAAAATACGGAAGACTATGTAGAATTGTTTTCTGTTTGTACGAATTTTATTGTAATCAGGACAATCACTTAAGTACCAAACAAAATAGCCACTATCTTTCAAAAGCATTAATGATCTGTTTTACTACTCCTTGACAAAATACATTAAAACAACTTTAAAAAATATAAGATTTTATTTAACAGTGTTGCGTGTAATTATCCATAACTACTGCACACAGATTCGATGGTCAAATGAAGTCCAAATTTTACTTGTTACCATTAACTTAATAATCTGATAGCATTATTTTATTCTTTATTTTGTATTCGCACAGACGCAAAACAAAGTACAGGACACATAAAAAAATTGATATGCCATTATTATAAACTTGTACGTGTCAACGTCCGGAAAAACTTAATCAGACTTAATCAAAAAATTAAAAGAAACAATATAAACGTTTCATCAAAACCCACAACGGTCACGCATTTCACATGTACCGTCAATGTAAACAGTACTGATTATTGATTTTTTTGTGGGCAAAACCATACAGAACCTAAGGTGCATCGAATTGTACACCTTTAATTTTTTCCTCATATTTTCAGGACGCTATATATGTGATGTGTAATAATCATTTAACAAACCACATTTCATCAACCATCACTGGTAAATCTTTGCATACACAATGAAAACAACAACAACAACAAACACGATTATCGTTGTTAATCAAATATGTGTTTAACACTTTGGGTGCTAATGGTGCACCGGCTAGCCCACGGATAATCTCAATAACATACTATCGGCGCAATGCACCGTGGCGCACCGGTTCGCCGAGAAAACAATCACTACCACACCTTTTAACGCGAATGATAAACATCACTGATATTCCTACCAATTACGTTTCTCGTAAAATGGAGACACATTGAACCAACTTAGTGAGTAAACGTTTTATTTATCTCCATAGCATTTCGGACTTTACAAAAAATCGTACATTTTCGAAAGCTTATACGTATACAAAAAAAATACAGTCTCTGCTTAAAACATACAGATTTTTAGCCCAGCACCCAAAGTCTTGATACGTTACCTCTGTATGCATATCAATATCAATGTGTGACCTCTCACACTAGCTACATTTGTATCGTTGCGTAAAATGAATAAAACTGATTATGATATTACAGCTGTTTGCAAAATAATATTTTCAAAAATATCTATCTGCGTATGCTTTAATATATTAATAAACTATATATTAAACTAGCCCCTTTTGAGATCTGATTACCATTCATACCAGCCTGATACTTCCACCATATCATCAACCTTTGTTACGAAAAATTGAATAGATATTAACCTACTGTTAAACCAAGCCACGAATAAAACCGTAAATATTTACAATTTATTTGCAAGGTCCAGCCTTTGCAAATGCAACATTTAATAATGTACATCAGCTTCAGAAAATGTAAGGAAAGTATCGTGTACTTCATTGCATTCAGCAGCCATAAGTATTAGCAGCTGAATATATATTTTTTCAACTATTTACATTCATCAAACTTTACTTGTGCTTATGAAGGGTTAAGGATATTGCAGCAAGGAGATGGGAACACAAGACATCATTTTTTCCTGACACGTTTTTTTTTTTTGGCATATTGTTACGATTTAGTACATGATTATTTGTTTTTAGCATTTCATTTAATATATGAAGTGCTTTCTTTAAAGGGAGAAGGCACCGGCAACTAACAGGCATAAGTTAAGAAAACATTTGAGTTCTTGCCAACCAATCAGATCGCACGTACACATTGCTGAAACTGACCAAGCATGACCGATGCATGCCACCCGACGTGTGTTAGTCACGCCGCAGTAATGTATGCACTGTTTGAATCGATAAGCTCCTCCCCCCTATGACTGTTTCTGCTAGTTTATCTTAAGACAAGGCTTGCAAAGACATAAAATAAACACAAACTAATCTATAGGGCCTTGCTAAGTGTGAGTGTCACACAATAGCCCTTATTTAGGCTGTATTTATCACCATATACCATAATTCTCACAATACTCTCAATGCCTCTTTATTTCTTAACTTATGCCTGTTAGTTGCTGGTGCCTTCTCCCTTTAAAACATTTTCTGTTAGTCTGTATGTCAGTTACAAAAATTGGAAACCAATAAGATTTTTTTCAGTTAATATGGCTGGTTTGTACATTGAAACGCAATTTTCATTATCCTAGCAAGGATCCTTAAGCTACTGTCACACTGCGCCGTCTAACGATTCCGTCTGAAAAACGAACGCGTACGTTTATTGGACATTTTAATTCGTTTTTCAACTGGATTACATACGTATTTAGACGTTGACAGACGGTGCTTTTCCGTTCTGTTCCATTCTATTGTATTCCACTTGCCACCGTCTGACTCAGACAGTCTGAGGTAAATATTTTAGACGGAGGCAGACGGAATCGTTACACGGCGCAGTGCGACAGAAGCTTTAATGTTATTCTGATTAGTATATAACATTCTAACATGATAAATATCCTTTAAACTTTGTAGAGTTACCAACTGAAAATACGGAGGCGTTGAATTTAGCATCCGGCTGCCTATTATGAATTCGAGATATGGTGTAAATTTTATACACTTGTACTCGATATCGATAAATTTCTGTTAGGGTGGACTATTTAAGTGTTCAGATGATGGTTATGGTGTTAAAACTCAACACTATATGGTATGATGGTAAAGTCAACACCTCATGTTTAGTGCATCTAGCAAACATTTATTTTGATGTAGAAATCGGGTAATTTGTCAGGATTTATTCTTCTTCGGCATGTGATCGAAATACAATTAAAATGAGACAATGAAATTAGCACAATTGTTTAAACAACATTTCTCTTTAGATCAATATACAATGTTATACGGTTATGTCAAATACTACGGAAACAACAACAGATAGTATGAAACTATAACAGACACACTAAACTCACGCCTTCCCCTTCATGTAAGCTTCCAATTTTGGCCTTTAACGCCATTTAATTGCTTAAAAGTTTGTTTTATTTTGGAATTTTACATGTATATTGAAAACGTTAATCCTTGAGTTCTAGAAGAATTTAATATAAAAACGAACTGATGAGTGAAAAGTTAATATATGTATACTGGAAAACGTCTTAAAAAGTAACGACAGGATCGGGAGCAGTTTGAAATTCCTCAACAACCAAATGAACTTAATGATAGTACTGTTTCAACATTTACCCTCAGTTAAGTGTATAAAGACACAAACCAATCGTCGTAAATATATTTGGCACAGGAGAATATATCTTTTTTTTTAAGGCCAGAAGAACTAAATTCATCTGCAACTATACGTTCAAAATTATGCCCACGTAAACCACACGACAAATTTTTGTAGCGTTCAGTGATTTTGTTTTCTTTTCAACAAGGAGGGAAAAACAAAACTCTCAAAGCACAGATCTGAAACTATGCACTTGACTGCAAAGTTATTGTCAAACAAAAATTAAGGACTGCTTCCAATACCGCTGCTTCTCTTCAACCCATTACAATTCACTTCAATGTCATGAATACAAGTGACGCTTAAATTTTCTCCCGACACGTCAAAGTACAATTTAACTATATTTTGAGACCAAACAAAATACATACATGCACAAGTGTGCATGATTGCATGATAACCCAAATTTTATTGTATTATTCCAAATCCAATATTATGTATTGTTTCCCATACAGCCATATAATATTTCAACTGAAATGCAAGAGTTATCACTAAGCTTATTTTTGATCGATTTATTAATTCATTTGATGAAACCAGGAATGATTGTAATGATGATTGTAGGAATTTTAATACAAACATCCTGTTTCTTTTTATTTCTTTTATTTTGTCTTTTCTTGCCGATATGACACGGCTGTTTGCATTCCAATTGTATTATTGTGAAAGGTACCATGATACCGTATAAACACGATTCTTATCCCCATTCAACAATGTATGTATTTATATGGTTACAGTGACTGAGTAATAATAGTTAGCAGAATCACATGCATGTTAACATGCTAAGCTATGATGAGAAAGTTTAAACCCTCTATGCATGTGCCATCAGCTGTAAAAGTATGCAATTTGACAGAATGTAAACTAATTAAAAATAAATACAATAAAACCCAGTGGCGGCATTTTGCTTATGCACAAGTACGTATAAACTATCACTAGAGGTGAATTAGGTACTGCTTCACACTCATATTGATAATTAACTTACATAAATTGATGTCCACTTCTTGGTTGACACAATTTCTAAGACCATACATGTCCTCCATGAAACGATAATTCTAAATAGTATCCGGCATATTTATAGCGATTTTATATAAGAAACGAATTCAGTCAATGTCCTTCACATAATAAACATCATTTAACATTCATCTGTGTGTATGCAGTATACTGGGTGCATCTTTCATTATACAGTTGGTAATGAAACTGAGTATGAATTTTATTTGCTTTTATTCATAGAAAATCAATCCGAATAGATTCAAACAACGACGCGTTCGAAAATAACACGCAGACGTGACAAAGAAGCCACACAATGTAAAACATGTCCCTTTTAAGAATATCAATTACGTTCAGTTTCTCCACTTTCATCTATGAGGAGTTTTTGTTCCAGAATCTGTGTGACAGGATCCAGCTGAAAGAAAAGAAGGAAATTAAATTGAATCCAGAATATTAATAATTTTGAAGCATTATTAAGTAAATGAATACATAAAAAGAAAACCATATAAAACAATATAACATGTAATTCAAGAATGTTTGCCCACCTAGCGCAAAATATTTCACTCCCTCTTTCTCATTGTTAATGTTTATATGTTCCAGACCTGCACGTGCTTGTGTGTGTGTGTATGTTCGTGTGTTTTGGCGTGCGTTTGTGATATGAGCATCTATCAAATAATGGAATCTTATTAAAATAGATGAACATGCAAATTATTAGTGAAGTGAACATACACAGTATTGGTATTTTAAATGTACTAGACGAACACAATATCCGGTATTTGATGAGCATATCTTGTATAAACAAAAAGTAAATTCTGGCGACCATAATACCCTGATTGCGTAAAAACAGAACATGGTATTGATGAGGAGCAAAATTTGTAAATTTTGTACTTAAACTATATTTTAAAATACTCACCATCTCTCCAGCGTCGTACTTGGTGAAATGATACAACTGAGTGAGTGCACCGACACGGCTACACACCCCACCAAATTCCTATTGGGAAGATGTGAATGTATAAAAAATAAAGACAAAGACAAAGATATATGTTGCAGTAAAGATATCTTGCTTGTTTGAATGGAAATTACAGGATTAGGGGAAGACCAAATGTCTGTCTTGTTTAATCTGTTAACTCTTAATGTGCGGAAGTCGCAGATCTACACCAAATAAAGTCCGTAGAGTTTAACATCCTCTGGCATGTTAAGAGTTAAACATTTCCCCTCCTGGGCATTCAGGTGACTGTCTCTGTACGATTCATGTTAATCAGAATGTTAATTTGTTCCTGGTGACACTAATTTACTGATTACCGAATAAATGAGAATCATTATCTCCTTTTTTATTAATTCCCATAACCTTTGAATGGAAGAAATACATGTATTATGAATCTGAATCTGAATCTTATCAGCATACGCCCATTCTCGGTGCCGAAATCTCCAGGATAAAACAAAATATGGAAAACTGGACGTCTATGCACCACTTTTTATGGTTAACGAACGGTTTTTTTGAATGTAAATGTAAGCTTACCACACAGATGCGATGAAGATCGTCTTGCAGGTGGACCTCGTCAATTTTTGGTTCCTTAGCAACGCTGTTGTAGTAGGCACTGATCATCTTGATGTAACGAGGCAGGTTCTTGAGATACACGACACGGTTCAGAGATGCAGCCTACGAGAGTAAATACATTGACATGAGAAAGAAAACTTTTGTTAGTTATTATGTAGGTAAGGAAACGCTGAAAAATAACTTTAGCGCACATTACACTTTTCTTTCCACATTCAAAGTTCGAGCGTTAATAATGTATTATGTTCTCAAAATAATTTCACTACTGAAAAAGGTGTAATATATAGGTCCCTAATGATGTTTTATTGGCGTTTTTAATTGTAACGAAGTAGATCGAATATAATTATGTACCTACTCAACTGCTTGGAATAAGGGGAAATAGATCGCGGGGGGGGGGGTAAACGCACCTCTTGTTTCTTCTGTGGGATGACTTTCTCACAGGCATTATCCAACATGTTGGTGAGGACAGAGACGCACTGATCAGCACTACGAGACTGTCGCATGTCAAAGATGTACGAGGGATGGGCTAGGAACGTTACCCAGAAATGCTGTGGAAGACTAGAAGAAGAGATAAAGAATACTTTCAGGATAAAAACGTACATATTGGTACGCTTTTTGGAGAAAGGCAATGTCTTTCCAAAATTGTTTACTTCAACAATTTATCATCGAAACCAGTGGAAAACTAATTCCTCAGTTATACAGAAATGCTGCGTGTTGTGGGTTACCAGAATATGTTTTGTTTCCTGACAAATCAACAAACAATTATAATTCTGATAAAGGTTATCACATTATGCGATATATCTAACAATAAGGCAAACTGCCGAGGTGATTTCATTACTGTGTGCATAAGTTTGATTACCTGTTACTTTTCCATGTATCTGCGAGGTCCTTATCAGAATTGGAGTACGTCTGGGCCTTGGCATCGAAGAAATCAAAGAGATGCTTGATGGGAATGGGTGTTTTCTCTGGTTGTTTGAAAATTGCATCCAGAAAATCATTGAGGAATGGGTCGATGGTGCTCTGTATGTCAACAGAGATAATGCGTTAGACTGGTATTTTTTTAGGCGAGTTTGAGATAATCAAAATATGTTGCAAAATATATGAGAAAATGCAGTAAAATCGGAGACGAAATAGAAAGTACACTGAAGGGAGTTTTATTATACGAAAATGAGGTCGATTCTGTTTAAAAATAGAAATACATTAGAGTAGATGAAAGCAAATGTACAATTTGAACATAAATACAAAAGTCTATAGTGTATTGAACAATTGGTTTAATTGAAGAGAACTTGTTGCTCATGCTAAAAAAATCACAATGATAAATTATGTACAGTAAAGGAAGTGTGGTAAAGGCTCGTCTAAACATCGGTTTCAAGCTACATTTCGAATGGAAAACTTATACGTATACTAATTATTATTATTGTAATTATTATTATGGTCTTATTTATTCACTGTATAGCAGCAGAGCGCTGATTGCAAATAATGACAACATTCATAACATTATTTTACCAATGAGATTAAAAAATAACATTTGACATGAATGTGAAATATACATTTGTTTAATTACAATTTATACTGATTAAAAGTAAATTATTTATATATAATATAGAAGCTAAAGTTATTCCATACTATACATTTATATATGTCTTAGACCGCTGTTCTTTGAAAAAAAAAACTGGTCTTGCTATAATATAACAGAAATGTTTGTAGTATTATAAATTCGACTTGAATACAGAATATTCATATCATTGCCAGTAAAAAAACCCCATTTGAATAATTTGATTAATAAAATATATTCGGAAATTAACAGTGAATAAGGTAATATCTGTATCAGCAAAACTAAGAATAAACGTATAACGTCAGATACTGTAATGATAATATCAGGTAAGTATATATTACATTCAAATAAAATATCTGTGAGGTAGTAATTGTATACTTACAATCAAATATCTTGAAGGTAAGTATATTGTATAATTTTTTAAATTATATGTACATTTTCAATATTGTGAATTGATATTATCTTATTACCTATGGTTAATTAACATATAGAAGAATGGACGGACGGCACAGCTTAGTCAGGTAATTCCATTTATAAAATAATTTTTTGACCGAGATATTATTTAGATTGATTATTATATACATATAGGTTTGGATAGTAATTTCAGTGCAATTAGCACCCATAAATCAAATTGAATATCGAAATAAAAAAGACAAGTCTGTTACAGCTAAGAAAACACAAGTTTACAGTTAAAGCATAATAGTGATATAGTAAATGTGTTTTCAGTAGAACTGAGAATAAGAATATTACAGTCAGGATATACATGTATAAAAAAGATTTAACATAAATAAAAAAAATCAATTTTTAGGTAAGTATATATTACAATCAAAGTAAAATATCTGTGAGGTAAGTACTGTATATTACAATCAAATTCTGGAGGTAAGTTATACTTACAGTTTTAAATTGTAATATAGTGCTGTCCCACCACAACAGCCCGACAAAGTGGTCGCACATATTATACAACACAAAAAGGACAAGGAAATGATTCATGAAAATTAAATATTTTTGATTTTGCAAACGTGTGAAGTATGATAAACACTTTATTAGTTTGAAAACACGTTCACATTCATATCTTTACTTCCTTATTTAATGACAATATTTGGCACTTTCTTAGGGTTCTCGCTGTGTGCAGACTTCATCAGGGGATATCGTCGGTGACAGGTCACAATATTTCGATATTTGAACTTGATATCAGCTGCTATTACCTATCATTAACTTAACAACAACATAACACGGAGACGATTTGGCATTGCCTGTGCCGACATTGTACATAAGCTTACGTTGGTAATTATGTAAGCAGTTCAATTGGTTAGAATACGAATGACTCGTCACGGGTAGATGGCGGCTGTCTGCATTGATCTGTTGGTTCTAACTTATATTCTTGTATTGTTCGGTTCTGGAACTTGCTGGTGTGCTATTCAATTTACGGGTTGCGTATGATTCATAACAAGGAGAGACATCAATTAAACCTTTTGGCGAATTTGACACAGATCATAACGACGCGTAGCGAGGGATGACATTTCGTACATGTTGTGAGAGCTTTCGTCATAGTTGGTAGTTGTTCCCCCATGATAAACTTTCGGTTAACTTTCATAGCTGCGCTTTTGTATGCGTTCTAATTTTGCGATTGTTTGTTGTTAGATCCGGCGTTCAGACGGTGCGGGCGTATTCGAGTACAGGGTCGGACGATACGGGTTGTAGACAGTTAACAGTATATTCGGGGCACGTTAATCCCTAAGAAGCGTGCATATGTAGGTTCTACTTTGCACGTTGAGGCATTTCATTAATTTGAGTATCCATTTCAATTGCTATTGGATGAAAATTCCTAAGCAACTTGCACATTCTAGTGGAGTTATCTGTTGTCCATGATTTCAATTCGCTGTGGATTGGTGGTTGCGCATAACAACAACATATCCATGTCACGCAACATATTTGGTTGAGAGCATATTGTTGTATTTGTGACGCGACGATTGCAGGGGTCGCAGTTGTGATTGGATTTACTGATAGCATCACTCCTGCTCTGCGGGTTGACCAAGGTAAATCGCTAGCAATTTAAAAATGTGTACCAGGAGAGGTGTGCTGAGCTG
>JZLH01S0304012.1:62741-76497 GCA_001188425.1 Eucidaris tribuloides | reverse complement strand
GAAAATATGAGATTCTTGTACAGTGAAAGCTAATTTGCATATTATGCAAATTAGAACACTTTCCCATGCTTGGATTTTTGGAGACTTTTAGTATGGTGCTTAGGAGACCTCACTGATAGTCATGACAGTTAAAACAATTCTGTTGCAATTAGTGATGGGTTGACCCCTTTTTTACGCTAGATTGACTGGACTATAGCGCCCTCTTACGCTCAAATGGCGAGCGATTTTTAAAGGGATTGTCATTTGCACCCTTCCCGCAGCACAGCAAAATATCATTCATGCCCTTAGGGCAGGCTAGTATGAAGGACGTGTCTGTGGAATCTGAAGATCAGTAATTACTTAGAATTTGATAAATACGCGAAAGCAGACGGAACTGTGTTACCTCAGTAGCATTGTTGTACTACATGTTATTTATCTAATAGGCCATATGTTTTGAACTGGTAGTCTCATAGGGTGGAGCCGTGACACTTGCGCGAGTTTTTAGATGTGCGTGTTCAATTTTTGTTAACATCTTGATATCCAATATAGACAAAATACATATCGAATTAAAGCCCTTGATGAGATCTTCTGAACTTATGACCACTAAATTGAAAAAATGACAGGGTGGAGCTGCGGATCGCACGCGGTGGATCGCACGCGGTAAATTTCAAATAAGAGTAAGAATTTACCAATAACTTGTGGTCACTGTCCCAAATCAAGTAATATAATCCTTATTTGAAGTTTATTGGATATTTAGCATTGATTATCATGAAAATAACTGTGTACAATTCAGTACTTGGAGGCTTGAAGCCTAAAATGTTGGACTTTAAAATGGGAAATATATACTGTGGTCTGAACAGTGAAATATGATGCGATGAAATTTATGTTGTATTCGGTTTTGTTGATGTACACTGCTTGGGATATGGTAATACCCAATTTGTTATTCAAAAAGATATTTAAACTATTCAGTTATTTAAAAATGTGAAGGTGGAATTTATTTTTAAAAGAAACAATTATATCAGTACCTTCAGGAATTTGAACAAATTTGTGCATTTTTATATATGCCAACAAGATGTTTGTGCAACAGAAAATCTATAACAGGTAGCATAGTAAAAGTATACATTTTTGGAAAGCTCTAGCTCTGTAGAGTTCAAATATGATGATTTTTTGATGTAGGGTATAAGGTGGAAACAAAAATTTCACATGAAGTTGAGAATTTTATGCATGGAAAAATTCACTTTCTGTTGGTTGTTTCCCTTTAACCATTAACCCCACAATGAAAACAATGGCATTTTTGGATTCATTGTGAAATTTCCTTTCAGAATATGTATACTTTTCCTGTGGTAGCACGTATAAATATTGAAATAATTAATTTCAAACGACAATTGGTGCATTTCCCAGAATTGAAAAAGTGACTTTTTGATGTCACGCGAAAATCTACCATTTCAAAACACATGGCCAATAGTCATACTTATCTGCATGAGACTAATGCATAAAATTTGTCATGAATATATGTGGTACAGTTTTGTAAATTGTAAATAAATTCACATCATACATGATGAACATGGGTGTAAATAAGCATATCAATTTCTTAACAACAGAAAACGCTCCTCTTTTGCGCAGAGAAATACGAGGTTATATAGGCACTGGTCATGCACTACTGATCTCACGCCGCACTGTGTAGGAGCGTGTCCATTGTTTACATTCACACACGAACGCATAATAATAATGACTGCGTCGATTTCTAGCCAGCGGAACACTGAGAGAAAATGGTGTCTGTGCTTGGTTTTTACCAATTCCGCGGGCCTTCTCCGAGCCAATAAAATTGTGTTTTTTACATTTTTAGAATCCTCAGACTTCCCACTACAAACACTCATCTTCAATATATTTATAGATAGCGCACTTTCATTTTATGAAGCGGCAGAGTCAGAAAAAATGAGAAAAACGGGGATCCTCCACGATATATATATATATATATTTTTTTTTACCAAAAAGGAAGTCTTTAGACTCAATTCTGCGAGTCATGACATTGAGTTCGGTCACATATTTTGATCTAACCTTGAAGAGAAACCTTTGAAAATCATAAATCTCGTTTCAATCGTATATAAAGCTTGTAGATTTGTTACAATGGCAAAAAATGTGCCAAAATCGACGGTTTCAGTTCCAGTTTACCATTGTTTGCAAAACTCTAGACCATGAAGAAAGTAAAAGATCGCTTAGAAATTGATATGATTCCGTGCCTTTAAGGGACATTGGCATGATTGAGAGAAGTATAAAATGCCTCAAAAACCAATTGAGTTGAAACAAACATACATACACCAGCTGGAGTGTATCTCCTGGCGGAAAGGATTTGTCTCGAATCTGTTTGTTTGTGGAGAAACAACCGTTCATTAACCAGTATTGAATCAATCCGACGCCTCGATGGACATTGACCCTATACGAAGCTTCACAACGAATTCACCAGTCATAATGAGTAGGCCCGACTGATGGTGTTTGTTTAATGAAATTTAGACAGCAGAAGCCTTGAACAGCGTAATTGATTCTAGAGCAGTTTTATCCAAAAGTAAGGACTTCTTCCAAGTTCTAATCTTGCCCTTTCTCTCGAAACTCGCCGTTCAACTTAATCCCATTTGACCTTGTTGGCACTATCAGGTGTATTTTTAGTCACCACGTTTTAGGGATAAGAAAAACAAAAACCAAACTATTGTTGCATGGTGTGCAGAGAATCGATCAATGGATGCCTCAGACATGTCAGACAATAACAAGGCTTTCCTCTATGTGACAATAGACCCACCCATTCTTCAGAAAGTTGTCTAGACCGAAGCTATTATTTCCGCGGATTTGAATCCTTGCCGAGGTCCTTAACGATTTTCTCCGGGAGATAATGCAATCCTCTAGGCCCACTGTCAAGAGTCAACTCAACCACCGAGAGGATCAGTTCAGTTCAGTTCATTTATTTTACACTTCGCATAAAGACACACAAAAACAATATATGACATTTTAATCAATACAAATTAAACCAACAAACAAATACAACTGTTGTATAAAGCCATGTGTCGTGAATAGGGGCCTGCTCTAGGGTGGAGCCGTTTCATATTTCAGGGAAATCTGACATGTTTGTAATGGTTAGAGTACCTAAATGTGATTCAATTCTTCTAAGTTACCATTCATTTTAAAGCAAATTTATTAAGCTTTAAGACGACACCAAATTTTATTGCATCAGAGTTCAATTAATAAAATTATGAGTGATTAAGTACACGATGTGGAGCAAATTGGGAGACGGAGATTGGGAGACGGTTCCATGTTAAGTCTATGGAGAATATACGGCCAAAGTTCATTTTGTTTTTTCTATATCTTAACAATCACTAATATCACTGAACTATATATCAAACTAAAGCTTATTTATTACTCTTTCAAGTGATTCCAAGTTTTATTTGATCAGAGTTCAATTAAGAAAATTATGATTAATTAAGAACATGATGGTGGGGGTGGAGCATAAGTGGGGTGAGAATAAGTCTTTAGATACAAGCCCCGGATACAAGCTAAAAAATATGGACTATTGCCGTGCCATAGTCTAGTACAGATAGCAGGAGGAAAACAAATGCTCTATTTTACCACACCACCGGGATTTTTCTGTTGCATTATGGGTAGTATTAGTGCCCCAATTCTAAAATTAGAGTAAAAAAGGGCGTTTTCCTTACTGTCCTGACAGTGGGCCTTTTCATTCTTGACTTGTTAGTAAGAAAATTATGATAACTGACCAAGAATGGGCCCAGGGGGGCAGTCAAATATAATGCTGTACACATGCGTGACCAAATTATTTCCAGACACCCCCTAAACAAGTTTTTCTCTGCAAAATAACCCCCTAAGCAAGTTTTCCGCGTGCTTGATTTACACATTTAAGCCCCTAAACATACCCTAAATACGTTTTACCAGTCTTTCAAAAAAA
This sequence comes from Eucidaris tribuloides, assembly GCA_001188425.1. NCBI lineage: Eukaryota > Metazoa > Echinodermata > Echinoidea > Cidaroida > Cidaridae > Eucidaris > Eucidaris tribuloides. Next base: position 72,569 of record JZLH01S0304012.1, on the reverse strand, counting down.
GCTTCGGGGAAAAAAATACCCTAAATGCGTTTGAACAGTCTTTCAAAACCACCCTTTTTGTTGAAAATCGGTGTTTTTGATACCCTTAACGCGTGCACGCGCGGCCCGCGTCTAAAACTGAAAAAAAAAACACCCCTTTAAACGCGGTTTTTTGGTCACGCATGTGTACGACATTATGTTTTGAGTGCCCCCTCCCCCCTCCCCCCGGGAGAATGGGTAATGAATGTTTGCACGTTAAAGCATCAGAAACTGAAACCAATTGGCCTGTCCGAGATACAGTAGAAAATTCTCTTTAGTTACCTCGCCAGTATTTTTCAGTCGCCCCCCCCCTTGGGACTTTGAATTCCCAGTTCGGGCATAGTCTAAGTTTTAGACTGTGCTCTTTTTTCATCATAATCCTAATGCAGTATAGATACTTAGACTTGTAGGGTTAGAGTCTGGACAGTTAGACTAGCTTTTCTGAGCACACGGGATTGGGGGTAAATTAAAGAGCAGTACGCTCAAGATTGGGGTCAATTAAAGAGCAGTCTATGACTTAGACTAGTTCGGGCACGGCAATGTTCACATTATTATTTTTTATTCATTCATTAAATGCAGATAGACGATTGGAATAAGTCCTTACTTTGGGAGAATCAAGTAAGATGTTCACGGCTTTTACAGTCTACATTTCATGGTCAAATGTTTGTTACGTTTTAAACAATCCCTACTCATTGTGACAGGCAAATTTGTTATGTAGCTCTGTATGGGATCAATTTCTATCGGGGCCAGAGATTAATTCAGTACTGTTAAGTTAAATGCTTGTTTCTCAAGTAAACAAATTCAAGACAAATCTTTCCAGTCTGCATTTACACTCTATGTTCGACTCACTTGGTTCTTAAAGCACGTTTGACCTTAAAGCCAAGGCTAACAATGACCACAGTTTAAACGTGAGCAACATAATCTTCCATGTAGAATGTCTTTGATAGGGTCTAAAAATGAAGCCTGAAAAAATGTATTTCAAAATGATGATTTAGTGCTTTATAAAAAGTGAAAATCTACAGGCACTTAAGTTGACCGGATTTACCTGCCCATTTCCTCCCATAGACTTACTGTGGGTAGATGTAGGTTATTTTATCCTCCACCGGAGTGGAAAGTGTTTATTCATGCATATCTTTCCAATGGCAGCATAACTTTCCAAACTTTTTTTTTGTGTTTATTTGTCCATTTAAGCACTTCTATGTAGCTTAGATATCAAAGTTTTATTTTTTTTTAATTGAAGCTCCGCAATGTTAGCAATGCAGACATTGGAACCACTGACCCTTCTGGCAATATGGGTCAGAAATTGGAATACATGTATGCCACGGCCTTTACCTATCCGAGTTAGTAATTTTTCTACCAACTTTCCTACACATGATCTTCGTAGTCGCCCTCTCGGAAGTCGAAACCGATTTCCCGTAAGAGTACTGTAATTTTCACATATTTTTCATTCACATTAATATCAGTTTAAACTGTGTCCCAATTTATTCCGCTTATTTCTTCAATGGCAAACATCAATTGTGAATTCGATAATGAGGTTATAAAGTCTCGAATAGGCAAAGTCCTGAGCTACCCGTGTGCTTACATAGAACCAAATTTGTCACATGACAGTATTCTGCTCATCTCCAATACCATTTCCTAGTGATTTTATGTCTTTTGATGTCTTATTTTATCGTTTTTTGCCATGTAAAGAATGTGTGAATTTTGAGGATTTGGGCCCGTAGTGTATAATAAGGCCTAAATAATAATAAGGCCCTCACGTGAGAAATTTGAAAATTGGGACGGTCGGTCGATTTTTATTATTTCTTTCCATTTATTATTTGTTTACGACAGCAAAACCCAGAGGTAACCAACACACATGTACCGTACGTACTGTGCAAGTATATGTTAAGGCAAAACTGTGAGAGTTGAGTTTCCTGATATCTTATATGGGTCTTTCAAACGGGCAAAATGCAAAAAAGGTGTTGTTTAAACCACTGAATAGGAATTTTGGTAAGTTCTTCGCTCAAATCTGATATTTTCTCCCGAAAATGGTGAGTTTGTGTATTTTGGGTCAGCATAAAAAAAGAAAAAGAAATCGCGACCCTGTTCTTCACATTTTACGATCGGTCGCTTGAGGGCAACATAAATTTTTTAGGCCTGAAGCGGAAACATAAGTGATAAAAATAAAACATAAACAATGAGGGTATAATGTACACTACAGATAGACAGATGATAGTTTCATCATGGACCGTCCATGGTTTCATACATCGAGGAAAACCTGACCACTCGGGGTAATGATATCAAAACTGTTATATCAGTATTTGTAGCAACATTATGAGATGAATATATTCAACTTTTTGCAATTGTGCAATAATTGTGTAGTATTATATATATATTGCTCCGAATTTGTACCATTGAATGCAGGGCCCTGGGAACGATTTTTTTTTCCACCGGGGGTGCCGATATATTTTCGCGGCCAAAATATTTTTTACGGCCAAATTCGCACGGCCAAATAAGCAGCCGAAAAGTCGCTCAGCGAGAGGGAGGGGGGGGGGGGGGTCTCGGGCAGAATATTTTCACGGCCAAAAATAATCGGCCAAAAATAAATTTCACGGCCAAATCAACAGCTGAAAAGTCGCTCAGTGTGGGGGGGGGGGCGGCTCCTTGGAAAACTTTCGCGGCCAAAAAAAAAAAACGGCCAAATTTGAAACAAAAGGGGCACCGCCCCTGGACGACGTATAATGCTATGCATCATGACATACATGACTTGCAGGGTGTGCACCCCCTGAAAAAATTCTGGGGGTGCTGCTTCCCAGGGCCATGGTTGAATGTCAAACCGAGGCATCGTTTATTCATGTTTCTAGTTTTAGAAAAAAATAGCTACATGACACCCATGTTACTATCATGTGTTTGATCTAGGTCTGACAACAAAGCTCTGAACAAAATACAGGTCAAAACGATCATGAATTGCTTTTAAAAAGCAACCATTCCAGTTTTTTTCCCACACAGCCTGCTGTGTTCTAGAATTTTCGTCCACCTGACAATAATTCAAGTACCGATATTATATCGTGTTTATGTCTAAAATTTTGTGTTCTAAGGTGTTTATTTGTCCATTCAAAATACTATGTCAGCTCAGTGGTGTCGATTCGGGGAGGGCGTGGGGTGCAGTCGTCACCCCCAATGAAAATATTGAGAGGGGGGATGAATTCCTAAAACGTAATGTCATATATGTTAACAAAGCAGTGCAACGCACTGTAAAACCATTAAACTTAACATAAAATATATACTATTAAACATACGCAACTTTCAAAATGCTAATTGCAATTTTGCGCGCGGAGCGCGCCGAAATTTTTGACATTCTTCCAACTTTTTGCCCCCCGATCCGTAAAATGGATGACGCCTCTGTCAGCTAGAGAGCAAAGTTTGACATTTTTTTCTTTTAACGAGGCTTCCACTCAGTGTCTTTAAAGTTTGGACGTGCTAATTTTGGCTACCATAATGAGGTGAATGTATTACACTTTTTTTTCAATCGTACAATGATGTGTAGTTTTAATTTTGCTCCGATTTTGAACCGTTTTGTACCATTAATGAGAAAATAAATTTGAATGTTGTATATTCCGTCAGCCATTAAAGTAAGGCCTATTTACGCTTCGCTCTTTCCAGCGTTATTTCCTCAAATGCGTTGACAGTCTTCATCTGTTATATTTACGTAACATTATCTGTGCTTTCCTGTCCGAACTACATTGAAACAGGTATACATTACTTTTACGTCAACATGAGAAGGTGGGAAATAGCGATAAAATATCGTATTGGCTTTGTACAATGTCAGTTCATTATACAACCACCGTTTGGGATCTACTTTAAATCTGACATCTGACTAGCATACGTGCGAAAAAGTTAACAACAAGAAAAGAAAACAATTAAAACACAGTAAACGAACATGACGAACAAACATTAAAAGGAGGATTTTTGTATTGACTCAATGTCAATACAAATATGTGTTGAATTAATTAAATAGTCTGAAAAGGAGCTCACGAGGTTCTTTCAGTTTATTCTGTATTTCATTCGTTGGAAGTTGTAAAGTCAAATATTGTGACATTAAGTTTTAGACATAAACTGAAGGTGATATCCCGGTGAAAGCTCAGTCAGAATCCGTCCTATTATCAGGCATATGCCACAGAAATTTTTTTCAGCCAATGATTCCTCCTTGTTATAACACATTGTAAATTGAAAACAAAAATATTATTACTAGTAGGCGTATTATTAATAATCATGCATTGTTATGAATTGATGTACCGGAAGTAGTATGTTTTTAACGTGGTGGGGGGGGGGGGGACGAGCTTGTCTCACCCCATTGTAAACAATACACGGACAAATGTTGTTTGCTTTAGCATCAGCCTCAAGAATGTTTGTTTAAAGAACATCGTGGATCCCATTAAAAATTGTCAAAACTTTGCTTTCTGATACAGTGTTTTTATGGACTAATAAACACCTAGACCACAAAACTTCAGACAGTTATGTACAGATAAAAATCGGCACATAGACCTACATTACTGTTGACAGTGGACGAAAATAATGATTTTCACTTTTGAAAAGCACATAGGCCCAATGATCATTTTACTTACATATTTTCAGAGCTTCATATTTAGGCCCAGAGACACTGGTAGCATGGGGCAGGCGCGTCGATCCATTTTTTTTCGGAGGGGGGGGGGGGAATGGAAAATACAAAAAATTGAAAAATCGTATAATTTATGCTAAGTTGTATGGTTTAGTCAACATATCCTTGCATTACATATGAATTTTTCAAGTTGTCAAAATTATTAATATTAATCGATATGTTTGCCCCCAATATTTTCGTTGGGGAGGCGACTGCCTCCCCCCCCCCCCCCTTGCGACCCCAGGATCGACACCCCTGGCATGGGGATCGAATCATGGAGCACAGATTTTTTTTTTTAATCCGGAAACATTGTTATACGAAGTCAAGAGATTTATTCTTCCATTTGTCCAACTTTACAGTGGCACACCCACTAGGGAGATTAAACTTCCCTGGGCACATCAATCCAGGTTTATGATCACAACACGGTTCTGAGAGTACACAACAATGAACACACTCAGTATTTATTGTTTTTCATACAAACCCGGAACCAAATTATCAATCAAGACGCGTTCGATGCAACAGAACCTTGTGCGCTAACATTCCCAGGGCAGTCTGGCAGCTTGTAAATAACTCTCTCAATTAGGCGGCATGCACATTCGTGTACAAAAACAGCTTTTACCGTCTGGCTCACGTAGCGTTTGACCCCAAGGACACAGCGCCGTGCTCGAAAATACTGACCATTGTCCACGCGTGTTTGGGCACTTTCTGACCAGACTCGAAGGGGTGGGGTCAATTATTATGCTAATTACCAATCACGCGGAGTTTGCGGGTAGACATGTGAGACACAACAAAGTGTAGTGCTATTATTATTACCAGCAGAGTGTATCATTCGTTTCATGTGCTGGCGGACGGGGTACTACTTGTACGGGTAAGATGAGAGTTTAAATGACAGTGATTTTCAGCAATAAACCATCACATGTTTCGAATGTGTTGGGGCTGGACGGTGTGTGTAGTCCGTAGGGATTAGAAACATCACTCGCTCGCAGACGACTCACCCGTAACCTCCCCTCAGCTCTCGCTCACTGCAACCAGCACACGATGGCTTCGAAGCAAGCGAAGAACGTGCTCTCTACCTACTGTCGCGCCAAGAGCTTCGGTCGGGAGAGCCTACCCTTCGACCTGTCCTCCAGGTTAGGCGGCTATCATCTGCAGTCGACGGGTCGCCCGTGGTTACCGGGGAGGAATATCTCGAGGTTGTCCTGGAATGCGAACAACGAATCCAAAGTAAGATTTCAGATTTTGTTGTAAATGTTATTGGCATATTGTTTAAAAATAGTACCAAGTTTAGACTGAAATAATTGGCTTCCCAGGGCCATGGTTGTTAATTGTCTAAACCGAAGGCAATCGTTTTATTCATGTTTCTAAGTTTTAGAAAAAAATAGCTACATGACACCCATGTTACTAACCATGTGTTTTGATATAGGTCTGACATACAAAGCTCTGAACAAATTTACAGGTCAAGAACGATCAATGAATTGCTTTTAAAAAGCAACATTTCCAGTTTTTATTCCACACAAGCTGGCTGTGTTCTAGAATTTTCGTCCACCTGACAATAATTCAAGTACCTGATATTTATATGTCGTTTATGTCTTAAAATTTTGTGTTCTAAGTTTGTGTTTTATTGTCCATTCAAAATACATATGTAGCTCAGTGGTGTCGAGTTCGGGAAGGGCTGGGTGCAGTCGTCACCCCCAATGAAAATATTGAGAGGGGGATGAAATTCCTAAAACGTAATGCATATATGTTAAAAAGCACTGCAACGCACTGTAAAACCATTAAACTTAACATAAAATATATACTATTAAACATACGCAACTTTCAAAATGCTAATTGCAATTTTGCGCGCGGAGCGCGCCGAATTTTTGACATTCTTCCAACTTTTTGGCCCCCCGATCCAGAAAATGGATCGACGCCCCTTGTCGCTAGAGAGCAAAGTTTGACATTTTTTTCTTTTAACGAGGCTTCCACTCAGTGTCTTTAAAAGTTTGGACGTGCTATATTCGGCTACCATAATGAGGTGAATGTATTACACTTTTTTTTCAATCGTACAATGATGTGTAGTATTTAATTATTTTGCTCCGATTTTTGAACCGTTTTGTACCATTAAATGACGAAAATAAATTTGAATGTTGTATATTCCGTCAGCCATTAAAGTAAGGCCTATTTACGCTTCGCTCTTTCCAGCGTTATTTCCTCTAAATTCGTTGACAGTCTTCATCTGTTCATTTTACGTAACATTATCTGTGCTTTCCTGTCCGGAACTACATTGAAACAGATATACATTACTTTCTACGTCAACATGAGAGAAGGTTGGGAAACATAGCGATAAAACCTATCGTATTGGCTTTGTACAATGTCAGTTCATTAACAACCACCGTTTGGATCTACTTTAAATCTGACATTCTGACTAGCATACGTGGAAAAAGTTAACAACAAAGAAACGAAAACAATTAAAACACAGTAAACGAACATGAGAACAAAATTTAAAAGGAGGATTTTTGTATTGACTCAATGTCAATTACAAATATCGTTTGAATTAATAAATAGTCTGAAAAGGAGCTCACGAGGTTCTTTCAAGTTATTTCTGTATTTCATTCCGTTGGAAGTTGTAAAGTCAAATATTGTGACATTAAGTTTTAGACATAAACAAAGGTGATATCCCGGTGAAACTCAGTCAGAATCCGTCCTATTATAAGGCATATGCACAGAAATTTTTTTCACGCCAATGATTCCTCCTTGTTATAACACATAGATTATTAATGATTGTTAGATATGACATTGGACAAATTGTAATTTCATACTCAGGATAAAGGCGTATTAATTAATAATCATTAGGATAGAGTGTTTGGCATTGATAGGTTATTGAGGAATGTGATGTAACGGCCCGAAGGGTGTGAGGAAAGATGATATAGGGTTTTGGTTAACGCATGGGTGAGGGAGGGGGGTAGACGAGCTTGCTCACCCCATTGTAAAAAAGTACAAGAGATGCAATATGTTGGCTATTTGCTTTTTTACGCTATTCTTCTGTATCCTTGGTGGAATTTTCGTGCATTAATTGTTTCTCTCACGGCCAGGTTAGAGAAGATTCGTCAAAACTGTTTGGCTTGTTCTGTGCCGACTAACACTTGCCTGTGCAGTTTTATTGTGTTATATAGGAAGAGTAAAACCAATGCCAAACCACGAGGAAGGCGTTAGGGTTTGGGAGTAGACACACTCACAGAGCACTTATGTACGCACAACATTCAGAGAGATTAAGTAGAGAGTAGAAGAATCATGCGCGGAGACAGAGGTGAGAGGGCACTTTGGACGTAGTAGGTGTGGACAAGTGGGAACGAGACAAATCAATGTAATTTTTCACTTGTGATGGAAATGCATCAATCCAGGCGTACCAATGTATCCATTTTATATATGTTTCTTTACAGATTTTAGTTTTCGAGGAGGCTATGAGTTCATATTGAGAGTCCCGACATCAGAGACAGCTGGCGTAAGCATCAGGGGGCAGGACTCGCGCTCGACGCACATGTCTGTATATTTGGCAGAGGGGGGTGGGATTGTTCGAATATATTGTTGTGTATATATATATTAATTTAATAATGATTTAATATATTATGTATATGAGTTTATGGAGAGATTAAGGAGTTATATCGTTTGAGCAGTAAATGCTATAATCATTCATAGTGTAACCGACTATTATTTACATCGTAGACACCTTTGTTCAAGTGTGCTAAGAGTCTATGGTGAGGAGATAACTCTCGACGAATTATGTGTTGGTCAGACTGACCTAGAACCTAATTTGTCTGACTAGTTGGGAAGTTGCCTCCTTGTTTAGTCGATTTTTTTTGAGAGTGTAATGACGAATTTGCCTGTGGTCCTCACCACTCTCCTCGCCTCCCATTTTGTTCGACCACATATCGGAGATTGATCTTACTTACCTTTCTCCATATTCTTCACGATTGTTCCCTGGCCTTCATCCGGGACTACGAATCATGCAGCACAGATTTTTTTTTATGATTTATATCCTCGCGCACGATGCCTTATACACGCGAAGCTCACCAGTGAGGATTCTATTCTGTCGACTGAGACCAATCCTCCTGTTGCTAACTGTTACGAGATGAGCACTACGCGCCAGGGCGATGGGGCAGATTAAAAGCACTTGACCCTGTTTCTACGACCTCGAATCGGAAGCTAAGGGTGTTTATGTATACACCAAGCCAACGGTCTTTCTCGAGAGTTATCATTGAACAAATAAGGTTGGAAGCAGTTGCACTCAAGGATTTGGGATTGTTTGTTAGCCTATGGACAGACCACGGAACGGTAAGACATTATCAATTCTCAAGGGAAGGCGCCTGTTCGAGTGCATTTACAGACAGTATTGTGCGGCTAACATTCCCCGGAGCTGCGCGATCTGGCAGCTGACTAAGCGGGCTCTCTGCATTAGGCGCGGCCATATTGACAATGTGATGTTTAATGACCTTGACACACACACTTGGTGCGGCTGATTTACATAAACATTCTATTTTATCACGTCTGGCTCACGGTGGTAGCGTTAGTACCTACCAGGACATGCGCCATGAAGCACTCAGCTGCGGCCGTGCTCCGTGGGTTAATTATACCTTAGCACGACCCAATCTGGTCCTACCTCTTTGTTGGTGTCTCCACGTCACTCCGCAGGACTCCAGCGTGATTTGTTTAGATTATATGAAAATTGACGCCCACCCACCCAGCGTAGTTTGGGGCACTTTCCTGACCAGACTCGATAGGGGGTGGGGTCAATTATATGGGCTAATTACGCAATCAGCGCGAGTTGCGGTAGACATGTGAGACACAACAAAAGTGTAGTGCTATTATTATTACCAGCAAAGAGTGTATCATTCGTTCATGTTGGCTGGCGAATCCGGGGTACTAACTTGTACGGTAAGATGAGAGTTTAAATGACAAGTGATTTTTCAGGGCAATAACCATCACATGTATTGCGAATGTGTTGGGGCTGGACGGTGTGTGTAGTCCGTAGGGATTAGAATACATTCAGCTCGCTCGCGAGACGACTCACCCGTAACCTCCCCTCAGCTCTCGCTCACTGCAAGCAGCACACGATGGTTCGAAGCAAGCGAAGAAACGTGCTATCTACCTACTGTCGGCGCCAAGAGCTTCGGTCGGGAGAGCCCTACGCCTTG
>JZLH01S0304012.1:29338-45684 GCA_001188425.1 Eucidaris tribuloides | reverse complement strand
GTGCACCCCCAGCCTACACCCTTGGGGGGAGGGGGGGAGCGGCCCCACTGTCCCATAGTTTACCAATTTGTTTACAGTGTGTCTAAAAAAAAATGTGCAAGTGAAAACCGCTCTCTTTGGCAATTAGAAAATACTCTTGTGACATGATGCTTACATCAATGTCAAGAGCATAGTCTTAGCTTTCAAATGCCGTAGTTCTGTAACTTCTGTTCAATTTGCTTGTTTTACTGTTGAAATAAGTAGGCCTAGTTTGAAAAGGTAAAATCACAATTGTGCCACTGTCACTAAAGTCCCTATTGTGATTTCATCCTTCTGTTGCTTATCTCGAGATTAAAACAAGCAAATTTACCAGACAGAACAAATGACAATATTCTTGACGTTGATGTAAGCATCATGTCACGAAAGTATTTGTAATTGCCAAAGAGGGCGTTTTTTAGTTGTACAATTTTTGAGACACGCTGCAACAGCACTTCTCAAGAATAATTGTACAAGTGAAAAGCGCATTCTTTGACACATACTGTGACCCATGTTTACGTCAACATCAAGGGCAAAGTCTTAGCTTTCAAATGGTGTTTGTCCTTTTCAATTTGCTTGTTTTAATCGCGACATAATTGTGTTTGGTTAACAACAGTAGGGTAAATCACAATTGTGCAACTTTTACGGGAAGAGGGCACGATACTATCATTGACTGTAGTAAAAGTGGCACATTTGTGATTTTACACTTTCGTTGTTAATTAAATATATCTCACGATTAAAACAAGCAAACTGAACAAAACAAACGGCATTTGAAAGCTAAGACTATGCCCTTGATGATGATGTAAGCATCACATCACAAAAGTATTATCTAATTACCAAAAAAAAGGGCGCTTTTGACTTGCACAATTATTTTTGAGACACACTGTAGAGCGGGACAATACTTTTCCGCAGACGGGGCAAGGCCGATTCGGACCCGCGGGTTCGGCCCCTGTTGACGTCCTTTGGACAACATCCAAGTCCCCGTGGGGGGGGGGGGCAGTGTCATTACAAGGTGTACGCCATGCGCGTGTGAAAAAAATGAGTAAAAAGGGTTCACGGTCGGGCGATGTACTCGCGTACATTGAAAAGGGTATCACAATCGCCAAAAACATGCAAAATCAGGAAAAAAAAGGGTATACTTTTAACAGAATGTTACTTTAAAAGGGTATCTTTTGTTTAGGGTATTCAACATAAGGTTCACTTTAAAAGGGTATCTTTTCAGACTCGAATATTTGTTTAGGGTTAACGAAGATAATTACTTGTTTAGTGTCCATTTTGAGAGTCCATAGGCCCACACGCGCATGGTGTACACCTGGTAATGAGAGTGCCCCCCCCCCGGCTTGGGTTACCCCGGTTTCCCCCAATAGCGAAAATTACGAATTGAATATGTCAATGAAATACAAGGGGCAAAAACTGTGAAGGTGAAAATTCAAGATTTTCTACCATGGGGAAACGCCCTCATAGAATACATTGTCAAAGATGATTAAAGACGACGTTGTCTGATCGACCAAAACCTATAGGCCTACTTGGGCATTAAAGTTTTTCACAACCAGATCATGAGACAAAACGATACTACACTATTCAAGGAATATCCCCATCATCTATTCGGTCAAATCCAGGCATCGAAAATTATCACTGGATTGTAATAAATTTTCACCACATGCATGAAAGCACCTCGAGTGATCAGGCGTCAACAGACTTAGAAATAGAAATGAATCACGATTTCACGGCAGATCACGATTTTGTATTTTGTTTGTTTGTTGTTGTTGGGGGGGGGGGGGCTTCGCCTTTAGTCTACCAACTTGTTTAGAGCGGGTTTCCGCAGACGGGGCAAGGCCGATTCGGATCCCGGGTTCGGCCCCTGTTAACGTCCTTTGGACAACATCCAAGTGAATATGCATGTACAGTATTTGAGCTGTTAATAATTTTAAAGACCCGAGTCGGTGTCACGTTTTGGACATGGAGGGATTTAATTATTGTGACCGCAAATTCCCAAGGATGTTTCCTTGGGTCGATCGGGAACACAAAAAGGGATAAGAGCTGAAGCCCCTCATAATCCGTCTACTCCCATGGCCTCTCCCTGTCTCGCCCTCCAGGTCTCCATTGATTGTTACAGATGATTGTTGTATACAAAGCTCTCAAAACATCTTTTTCACGTGTTTTTATTTACAACGAACACGCACAATATCGGTCCTATTGTTATTTTCAACGTCGACGTAGGTAAAGGTCCAAAAGTGGGATTTGCACCATAACAAAAAGATGGCGGACACGGCGAAACATACGGCAAACGGCTCCGGAATTACGGCAGAAATGCGCACGAATTCGACGTCGGAGGATCAAGAAACAAAGGGACATGGGTCACATAATGGTGGTGAAAGTGACTCTGATCCCGAAAATGACGAAAATGCTTTGAAAATTGGAGAAACGTATCTTGTAAGACGCAACGACAACACGTGGCGTAAGTATCCAAGTCAGCGCATGCATTGTTATGCCTGTGCTGTGTGTGTCTTGTCTGCGAAAACAAAACAAAGCCTGCGCCTTGCCGAGCGTAGCCTACGCCGTATCCGTAGGCGGCTCTCACGGCCAATGCGGGAGTGGTATGCACTGTGGTCCTAAATCTGCGCACCCTACAGTTCACACAGAAAAAATACACTCAAAATCAAATCAATTAAAAGTTGCCAAATGATGTTCTGTGTTTCTCATAATAATGACGCATATCTTGACTTGGGAATAACACTGCATGAAAATTGTATGAAAAAACTCACTTTTAAGTTTTAATGATATTTTTGAAGACGATTTTGCCAAACCTGGTTCCTAATTCTGTGCACATGTCATGCATGTGCATTGGCTATGTAAATTGCGTGGAGCAGTGATTTGCGTGAGCGCATCAACAAATTTCGAATTTCAGGAAACTGCGCGCATATTTTTCAAAAACAGGGACACATTTATGAATGCTTAGAGTAGGGCACGCAAGGCAGACACTCATCCACGCCAACGCAGAAAAAATGAGCCCCTTATTTCTCCTAACATTGCCTCTGTTTTGGAATAAAAATTTCACTAGATCATCTACGCATAGTAAGAACTAGACTGAAAAATCCGTCCGTTCGAAGCAGTTTTTTTAACAATTTCTAATCTTATCCTAGCTGCTTCGTACACGGACGGAATCCTTCCCGATCTTTTTACGTAGCGGCGTCTCACAAGACGCCTTAACCACTGTCCCTATGACAGTTTCGGGTGAGGTACCTCACCCGAAGCGATTACAAACAACAATAAATGAAGCAAAATCCTAATATACATCACATATAGTAATACTTTGAAATCTCAACATGCGATGGGCTTACGCGCTTCACTAAGAATGAAGTTGAAGTCCTCTTTTTCGCGAAAGAATACACAGCGGTACAGCGATTTCATGCCGTGATTGAACTGATCTTCACGCATGACAGCGGGCCAATCACGATCGTGTTACCATTCATTCATCAATCGTTGGCCAATCAGAGCAAGCATAACATGCGGAGTCTGGCAGTACTAGTAACAAGATGGCGATGGTTACGTCGAATGCGTCTGACTGATTTTCTTTCTGAGGTCGGGGCTAGGTATTGCCAGTGATTTACAGTGAGTATTTCCATCATTTTTCCGTAATTTATGGGCATGTCATCTAATAAATGTGATTTCATGTCTCAAAAGTCCACACGACTAAAACGGATAATTTATTTGACCTAGTCCCATAACAGTCGCCCGTGTTACCGCGATGATGGGATTTACTTCAGTCTTTGTAGAGAAGAGATTCAGTGTAGCCAGACGTAGTCTCAGCGAAACAAATCTCGACCGAAAAAGACTGATTTTTCAGTCAAAGTAAGAACATAAAATATGAAAGAAATTACGTACCCCTATCTCCAAACCCCGAATTTTCGGGTCGTTTTCTTCAGCGTCCCTCGTTGCCTTAGTGAAGGTGTTCAAAAATTTTACCTCGATGCTGCACCCATCATCGATGTTCATCGGTACACATACGGCGTAGCCACAATATTTGACTGGGATGCAGCGAATGAAAACTGCCAGCAGGCTTTTTTCAATCGTCTGCCTTCTATTTTTCTTTCGAAATCACAATTTTTTTATGATAAAAATCATTTGTAACATAATTTTGCGTAAAAATATTAATTTACAACTGACATATTTTTTTTACGTATAATTAGTCTTTTATTAATGAAAAATACAATTAAAATAAAATGTTTTGACACTATGAATCTGTGTATCAAATTGTATAGTCTTTTGTTTTCAGACTCAAAATAGTCTGGGTTGTGAAGTGTTTCATTTTGTCCCCATTGCATTAAGAGTGCTGTATTGTCCTACATGGATAGTTACTACCTGGGTAAAGACTACTTGTCTGCAGGTTGTTTGACTGGCGATCGTGTTAGAGGTACTGGGAAGAAGGGAAGGACAAAATTACGCCGAAAAAAGAAGAGCAAGAAGTTGTTCACAATTGTAAGGGAACAAGGTGAATAATAACAGTGTAAGTAATACTAATGTGGTAAAGAAATTTTAATAGAAATAAATGGTGCCGAAATTTCACCTACTTCCACGTATGACACAGTTTTACGGTGGTAACATATTTGTTACCACGATATACGGGGATGGAGTAGGGTGTCTGAACGCCTATCACATTTCTCTGTAATGCACAATCCATTGCTGTGTGCACAAGTCAATAAATGGTCATACTTTGGTCATCAAATCTCACCTTTTCAACATCGCCGAATGTTTATCCTGGTAAAGTGGCCTTGAATTTGGTATCAAATTAAAGCTTATCCTTTGCTCCATCTTTTCCCAAAAGGACTTTGGATATGATGGACATGTTCACACCCGAGAAACACAAACAACTTCTCTCTGCCCCGTCTTTTCCACAGTATGTGTGATCAAGATGAGTCCAATTACATGAAAAATATTTCAAACATGGGGAATCCCCTGTACACTTTGTTTTTTCTCATATCCAGCAGGATAAACTTTCGCCGGGCTCTCAAGTACCCTTGACTTCATCTGTGGTATTAGCCAATGAAGCTATATGGCCAACATGAACAGGTACCGTGTGTGCTACATTTCTGTCCCGATCTCAAGGAAACATGCAAGAAAAAGACCCTAAATTTATCTGGACATATCTTTTGATAGGAACATTGGTTAGTTCCCAAATTTGAAACATGCCTTCCTCAGCTACACGTATACTAAAAAATGCAAACAAAATCAATCTGAAGGTACAAAAATTGTGAAAACTGAAAATCTTTCAGACACCCTACTTAGAGTAGACTCTGTTTCATTTACTTATGCACAAGTTGTACTAGCGATGACACATGATTTTTACTTCTTGGGAAAAAGTATATAGTGTGACCCCTTATTTTGAAGCTCAATCAATTATCTACACAATGGGACATCAGTTTTTTGATGATTTTGTATGATATGCAAATGAGAGCATATTCAATTAACAAAGTTGCCAGAGCATTGCCATTTCAGCACGGCGCGCTGGAACTTTGCCGCGGTGCAGTTCCAGAGCGTAGCATTTTGAGGTTTTCTGAAGCCTTACAGTAGCTTCAGTTCCAGAGACCCCCATTTTTCGCTCAAGCCCGTTTCAGAGCCCCCAATTTTCGATTTCGGTGCGGCACATAGGTATCACTTTGTAAGTCGAGTGCCCCCTCCGGGTGTGTTTGTTCTAACAATTTAATTGTTTTTATAATATTACAGATAATGCTGAAATTGTACAAACCCGAAAGAACGAGTTGGAAGGAGGCAAAAAGGAGTACTATGTGCACTACAAAGGACGTAAGTGGTTTGTTTTATTTGCTGTGTTAAGATGTTACAGATAGGCAACAAATGTACAGGAAACTGCATTGATTTTTAGGGCTGTTATGATCAGGGATCAAGTCGACGCCGACCGTTCCGAGTCTCGAGGCCGCCGGAAAAGTCCGAGGCCCAAGGCCAAGGCCGGCAAAATCTGGCCTCGACTTCATCTCTGGTTATGATGTCATCTTTGGGGAACTGCTTGGAGGGAGATCACGGGCGAAACCAGGATTTTATAGGTGGGCTGTTCTTTGGTGCAAATTGATGCAATACACACACAAAAAGTCAAAAAGTGAAAGTTTTGATGTGACAAGCAAAAAAAAGATTAATTTATTTAAGCGGGAAATTTTCATGCTTGCTGGGAGGAAGGCAAGAGAATCGGCTTGATGCCTCGATAGTGGGAGACTCCCACCAAATATGCGAGGTTTTGGCAGCACTAATGTTTACAGTAGGAATTACTTTGCTAAAAGTAGTTGATTTGTGAATGCTGCACTTTTGAGGCAAGCAATTTCTGAATCTTCATTTCTGTAGCTTTCAAGAGATACAAGGTTGGTTGTATCTCTTTCAATATCCACAAATAATTTTTCTTCACAGATTTATAATGCTAGTAACCTTGTTTATGGGAAACCATAAAACAACACTGTTTTGGTCACTTCCTAGCAGGGCAGAAAATAAACTTGTATATTTCAGGGCTACTTTCAAACCCAATTTAGTGATTTTACTGCTCTATGAAGAAAATTGAGGGCAATTTTGTGATTCTAGGGTTCTATTTTGTTAATTTTGGGGCTAAATCGCCCTTAGCCCCTGTGTGTTTCCTATGCTGCTTCATAGTTTTTGTGATTTGTGAAACAACGATTGGTCATTGAACTTTGGGGCAAAGTAATTTTAAAAGCTTGATAAATGTTCACCTGTCGATATACATGTAAATGTACTCTGATTGGTAAAGAGTATGTTTTTTCCTCAACATTTTAACACATCACAAAGATATAATTTACAAAAATTGGGTGAATTAAGTCATCTTAGGTCGTGTGCCCATGCTGTCATGTGTTGAAAATGATTGAGTGCATGGCTGTTCACTCAGCCATATTTCATTGGACAAACACACACAGACTTAAACTTTTCATCAATAACTGAAAGTAATACCATAGCACAAAACTAAAGTACTTATTTAAGGCAATATTCATTTTTCAGTTTGATCATTCAGACAGTGGATAAAGAAATTAACTTGATTTAAATTTTTCATGAGCAGTTAATCGTCGCATGGATGAGTGGGTTGGGAAGGAGAAGGTCAACGTCCAACAGCTACCACAAGAACGGCAAAAGATGGAAGCCGCCGACCTCTTTGGGGACCCTTCCGATAGGAAGATCACTCGCAACCAGAAGAGGAAACATGACGAGATAAACCACGTTCAGAAGGTGAGAAAGGAGTACATTAAACCCAGTTCCCAGTTCAGTGTTAATTTCAACCCGACAACACAAAAGCGAGAAGAAATACACCCCCCCAAAAAGATCCTCAAACTAACAAAACACCCCCAAATCAAATGAAATTGGCAAAGCAGTCTGAACTAAAAAATGGAACGTTTTCAAGTAATTGTTGATTGATGCAGTGATTATTTTGAATCCTGTATTTACCATAGTTAGAAATTATTTTTTGTATCCCAGGTATCTAAAATGATCATTTTTCATTTTATTTGCCTTAAAGGTACATTTAAATGACATGATTGGGGGTTGTTCTTAACTTGGGCTGAAACTACTCTAGGATCAAGTAAACTATGCAAGGATTCTCCTGTGGAAATCTTGTAGTCAAAGTTGACTCATTCTAAAATAACTAATCTCAATATCCCTCGTGGCAGGCAAACCTGCTGTGTGGCTCTCTGTGGGTCTAATTTTTATCGTGCCCCGATAAAATTAATGTTCAATAATCGGGGAAAAATTAAAATTTCCTTTTCGGGGGCTACTTTTCCTGTTCTAGATATTCTTTTGTATTGAACCCTATGGCAATTCATGGGGGCTCTTTTGCAAAGTTTCGGGGGGGGGGGGGGGGGGGGGGGGGGGGGGGGGGGGGGGGGGGGGGGGGGGGGGGGGGGGGGGGGGGGGGGGGGGGAAAATCGCCCCGATCCCCCCCGTGTATTTTTTTCGCCTGATGTTCATGCTTGCGTCTCTCGCGTAAGCTAAACAAATTAGAGACAAATCCTTCCAGCTGGGAGATCCACTCCAGCTGGTGTATAGTTGGTATATATTTCAAATCATTTAGTTCTTGAGACATTTTCATGTGTTCCCAATCATGTCACTAACACACATATACATGTATTCTCTGTTACAATGATTTTCCTTTTCTTTCTTTTTTCTTTTCAACAGAGTTATGCAGAAATGGATCCCACCACAGCAGCCTTAGAAAGAGAACACGAAGCAGTAAGTTCCCTGCTCATTTCGATAATATCAATTTTATGTGATATTAAAATTTTTTATCTAAATATGGGGTTTCAAGCGCCATGATATTAACGCGTATCCCGCGCGCAAAGGAGTGGTGAGGTTAGACGAGGGGGTACATCGGAAAGTGTCATACAGTGAGGAAAAATGTTGTACGCATCCGGGAACTTTTGTATCTGTCAGTGTCTGACCAAGGTGCGTAGCTAATGAGTTGATCCAGTTTTCTATTTAAATAACGTATAACTGACCATGTTTTTAAAATGAATCACATATTGTTACTTCTGATGTGCTTGTTTTGCTTAATTTACTAAATTGAGAGAACAGATGTGAATTCTAATGGATAAGAAGAATAACACGTCTCACAAAGAATAAGATCAGTGAGCTGCCATTGGTAGACTCGATATGTAGAGGATTCTGATAAATTTCTAATTTGATATTTTTTAGTGGATTTAGGTAATAATGATAATATTGGATGGCTTATTTTCGGTGGACACAGAAAATATTGTACTCCTTATGAAAATATCGGACTTGTCTGCGACTCGTCCGATATTTGTCACAAGTCGTACAATATTTTCTTGTGTTCCCAACCTCAAGCATTCATATTATGTGGGCAAATTCGTGAAATACTGGGGACAAATTACAAATTGATATGTTAATTGCTCTATTCTGGAATTAATATTAAAATTTTAATGAGTTTGAATGGGGTATGGAACATTCATGAAGGAAAACAAGGGGGGGACTTAATTTCCCACTCTACATTTTACATCTTCAACACACCTTTGGAGAATCAAGGGAAAACCATTTAATGATCAATTGGGGGATGTGTGACTAAATCTCGTTTAATGAAAAAAACTTATCATTTTCTGTTGCAGTTTTTTCATTGCCAATTGCTCTTCTTCATTGTGGTTGAAAGTTATAAAAGGCCCCAATCCATGCATTTACTTAAATCTGAAAAAACATGAATAAACGGAGAATTTGTGTGAGATGGACAAAATGTAACGTAACTAACCGAAGAACGTTAACTAACAATGTTTTTTTGCTGTTGTAGTTAAAAAATTAAAAGATTTTATCATAATGTTATATATCAAAAGACCTTTTAGCAAGTGTCAGAAATAGCATTGAATACACAATTTGCGTGTCAGTTGAACACAGGTTTGCGGGACTTTGAGGACAAGACTTGTTATTTTTTTTCATGTCTTCTTTTCGTAACGTTAATAACCATAACCATGAATTAAGTTTCTTGTTATAGCCACTGAAAAATGTCTATTGATTTTGTGTTTATTGTTGTGAGTAGTTTTGCCGTTTCTAGAGAAATTGGACCAGTACAAAAAGGACAATTATATGAAAAGCATATTCATGTAAACAGCCAATGTTGAAGAAGTTTGTTCATTAAGTGGTGAACGTTATAATCACGGGAATTTGCATTATAAATATTAACGGACACAATTTGTTTTAATTGTTAGTACACCAATCACAGCAAAAACCAAATTCGTGTACGGATCTGAATTACTATTGTAAACTCTGGAATTCTAAGCAATTGACGATGTTTATTCAGGTTTTCAGCTATGAGTTGCTGCCATTTTCTTTATGGGCCATTAGCTTTGCTTTATCAGGTGAATGGCTACAAACTTTAGGCCGCAGTGATTACACAGGGATTTACGCTTGTGATCTGAAGCTTAGGGACAGTTTTGTTGATAGTGAAGTATTTTTGCATTTATAGGCCCAGTACAAAATGGCAGTGCCACCCGTTTCTGAAGATCGATCAACATTCAAATTTTGATATTTGAACTTGAATTTAGGGACCGATGTGCGTCAAAGTAACAAAGTCAAAATAACTGGATGAATATATGGTTTCTTCAACAAAGGAAAATGTTTGGGTGCAATATTCTGGAGATGTCTGATCAAGTGCGGCATAAGAATTGCCATGGCATTGGTTGAAACTCTTGTTGTACATAATTGGGCATATTTGCATTTGACAAGTATTTAAATCGTTGCGTCGATGATATGGGAACTCTCTGCAATATTTTGTGTGATAATCAAAAATTGATATCACTGCCTAAGAGATAAATGAAATTGTATGTAATTTTTTTTACTATCTACGAAATGGAACAATTATTGAGATCTGTTGATGGTACTTATTTTTATATTGGACAGTCCATACAGAAAGGTTCTGAAATTTTCATGCATTATTTGTTCCAAAACATGAAGGAAATTGAAATTTGTTAACACATTGGTTTCTATGAAATTATAGTTGTTAGATTCATAAGGAGTTAGTTGCTGAGTTCGGTTGTTATTCCTGGGCTTCTTGAATAGAAAATGTTGTAGGTAGGGACAGGAGTGGTCACCATTACATGGTAAACACGTTCATTTGATCCATTGTGCTGAATATTTTTTTCCTTTTATGATTTCCTCTTTCAGTACAAAAGTCAGTTACTGTAACAGGGTTCAGATTGGTCGTACGAGATCGCGCATTGTACTTCTCCCTTCCCGGAGGACTTGAAAAAAACAAGTTGGTATTGTGAATACTGCTTGAGTTACATGAGATTTGAACATTTCAGGAAACATTTGGCTGAGTTTTGACAGGACGGAAAATCAGGAGGGTTGGTCCAAATGGCCGCGTATCCAAAAACTGAGATATTCATTACTATCTATTTAAGTTATTTTTCAGTGGTAGTCCGGCTGTTACTACGGTTTGTGGGGGTTTAGAACACATTACTTGTGGGACCAATTGAATTATTGCAAGTCCCAGCTCGGAGTCACAATTGCTAGGTCAGGGATCTCACTTCAGTTATGTCATTTTTGTAAGGTCAAAGGATGAGTCCAAGTCTTCTTGCAGTCCAGCTCAAAAATCACAAAAGTTGAAGGGTACCAAGTCACAAATCATTTGGTCGTATATATTTAAATCAATTTTGATTCCCAGTCATTCTTTGCAGTCCATTTTTCACCCTATGTTAACGGGGGGTTACTAACAGGCATAGTTAGGAAAAATTTGGATTCTTGTCAATTTGGGAATGCAGATTGGCACGTGCCACATGTTGAAGGGTGGACTAGCCTGTGGCTGATGCATGGGCACGACGGGATTGTTAAGTTCGGGCGGGTAATGTATGCACTGTTTGAATCCTACCCCTATAGCTGTTTCTGCAAGTTTTATCCCAGGATAAAACTTGAAAAAACGTAGCATAAACACAAATTAACTAATTTATATGGCCTTGCTGAGGGCGTGTATCACACAGTACCCCTTATTTAGGCTGTCTTTATCACCATGTACCATAATTCTCACAATATTCACTATGTCATTTCTTTTTCTTAACTTATGCCTGTTAGTTGCTGGCTCCTGAGGAGCCTCCTCCCTTTAAGTTGGGTTGAGTTAAGTTGGGTTAAGTTCCAAGTTTGATAGGTCCAGTCACAGCTCAAGTCACTGGTTATTTTTTGCAAGTCCAAGTCGAGTCCCAAGTCATTCTTTGCAAGTCCAGCTCAAGTCACAAGTTGTTAGGTCAAGTCACAACTTGAGTTACTGGTCATTATTTGGTAGTCCAAGTTGAGTCCCGAAGTCATTGTTTGCAAGTCCAATTTAAGTCACAGAGTGATAGGTCCAGACAGTCACAAAACAAGTCACTGGTCATTTGTTGCAAGTCCAAGTCAAGTTCGAAGTCATTCTTTGCAAGTTCGGCTCAGTTTACTAGCTGATAGGTCCAGTTACATTTCAAATTACTGGTCTATTTCTGCAAGTCACATTCAAGTCCCATGTCATTCTTTACAAGCTCTAGGTCCACCTACGTCACAAATTATTTTTTTTTTGGCAAGTTCAGTTGATGTTCAAAGTCATTCTTTGCAATTCCACGTCATAATCTGAAGTAATTAAAATCTACCAAGTACCCGTTCTTATGTTTTAGGGGGAGTGTACGATGAGACAACCACCAGGTAGAGAGATCTATCGAAGGGGATCGATATCAGTTTATGAGGTCAACGGCAAAGATCACAAGGTATGTTATACAACCCATCCCAAATGATTGCATTACTAAATCAGATATATTCTATATTTTTCTAGAAATTCTTCATGTACTTTCCATGTACGACAATGTTGATCTAATGTCAAATACATTTTTAAACTGTATTGTGTTAACATGAATTTTGCACATCGACGTCAAACAGTATTGAATGAGAGCTACAAATACCCATGAAATATATCAGCGAATTTTCTTGTATTTAATACTTTTAAGGATACAATGATGACTTATAAAATAGGAGATGCTAAATGAAAATCCTTTGCCTTCACTTTTTCTCATGAAGGTCAAGTTTAGTTTTGGGAACTTGTCAAAATGTGTGCACGAGTGGATTTGATAATTTTTTTTGAGCAGTGGTCATGAAATTTGGCACACATATTGGTCTTGGGATGAAGATGTGTTGATGTGTCGGAAACACTGTTTTGCCATGATAATGGCATATGTGACCCGTCCTGTCGAAATGAAGACTTAAAACCCTAAAAAGCTGGGGAGGGCGAATCCGCCCCCCCCTTATACGTTCGCGCCAACTATGTCTGCACGCCGAGAAGCAATTGCCCTCCCGAGTTTCGTGACTTTTTTCTCTCGATGTTCTCGCCGCATCTTTAAGACCAAATTTGCGACGTCCGGGTACGCCGCGTTCCGAAGTACGTAAACATTTTGTACTTGCATGTCACCCAAAAATCGCTCAAAACACGTGATTTTTGTGTACATTTCAATAGCAAATTGTTGTTTTCAGCCAAAATTTCGTAAAATGTATGATTATTTTTACTTTGACTGGTTGAAATTAAGTAATTTTGTGCCTGTTATGATCGCCAAAAGTATCCCCACAAATTTCATCGAAAAAACAATAGAAAACAACGTCCGCAAAAAACAAAAGAAATACATAAGAAATTCATAAAAACAATGAAATACATTAGGAAAAATTCATTTTGATCGCGATTTTTTTTCAAGTACTTTGCTAAGAACACTTAAAAAAGAGAGTATAGACCAAAAATTAGCCATTTTTGGAGCTTTAATTAATATTTTACAGCCTTAATTATGCTTTTTACGCATAAGACTTAGCATAATTAATCTATATGAAATTGAATTCAGGTAATTAACTATACCGTCGCGTAATTACGTGATGGCTGACGTGCGTGCCGATTTTCGGCGCGATCGCGCGTCGACGGCCGAGATCTCAGGGGGGGGGGGGGCGGAATCCGCCCCCTCCCCCCCAGATATAGCATAGCCAAAAAGCCCAGCCGGATTAGGGTTAAGTCGCATTTTGGCATTTCCAGATTTTGCAAATTCGTATTCTACATTCTAAGCTTTCCAATGATATATAACACATATGGGCAATTCCGTGAAATACTGGACAAATGATGCACCACGCCATTACCCCGGGTACCGTTGTACGCCCGGGGTACCACGTTGGCAGCGCCCTCTTGCGTTCAAAAATGTATTTTCTTCAGTAATGATCGCTGAAATCAGTGGTTATGATTGCAGAGAGCTGTGAAAGTGCACAACAAAAAGGCATAAAACTTACGAAAAATGGGGAAAATGAACCTAAATTTGTTATTTCACATTTATTACATAACTTTTACATAATTTTGTAAGCCAGGTACAGTGCTAAAAATAAATAAATAATTCAACAAAATGGCGATTTCTAGTTGTACCCCAGGGTACCAAATACTGCATCAAATCACAAATTATATAAATTGCTCTATCTGGAAAAATATTAAATTTAATGGTTTGAATGGGTATGAATCATGAAGAAACAAATGGGGGACATCATTTCACTCTAAATTTTACATCTTCAACAGCACCCTCTAGGAGAATCAGAACCATACATGAAATACCACATGTGGGACTAGTGTGACTAAAATCTCAGTTTTAGAAAAACTATCATTTATTCTGCCAGTTTTTTCCATGCCAATAGCCTCTTCTCGTTGTGTTGAAAGTAATAAAGCCCCACATAGCATACTAAATCTGAAAAAGACATGAATAAACGAGAATTTGTGTGGATGGACAAAATGTAACGTAACTAACCGTAACGTAACTAACCATGTTTTTGCTGTTGTAGTTAAAAATGAAAAGATTTTTATCAATAAGTTATATATCAAATGACTTAGCAAGATGTCAGAAATAGCATGAATACCACAATTTGTGTCAGTTGAAAACAGGTTGAGGAAACTTTGAGGGCAAAGACTTGTCATTTTTTTCCCATGTCCTCTTTTCGTAACATAACTAACCATGATTAAAGTTCTTGTTAATACCCACTGAAACATGTCTCATGATTTTGCGTGATGTTGTGAAGTAGGTGCCAGTCTAGAGAATTGACAGTACCAAAACAGACAAATTATATGAAAGCATTTTCATGTAAGAGCGAAATGTTGAGCAAAGTTTGTCATAAAGTGTAACGTAACTAATCACGGAATTGCCCATATACCTTTAAACAAATTTAAACGCCATAATTCAGGTTTAAAGCCCAGGATTTTGCGGTCGCCAGCAACGAAGGTTTAGAGAAAATCGCGTCCAAAGATGTTCATAAATTTCACGTACGCACATCGAGAAAACTGCGAGATAATGTCCCTAGCAATGCTATGTTTGGAAATAATGATCGGTGTGGAATTTTGCACACTGAATAAACGGACTTCTAACTACATTCTGTGCAACTTTGAAGAAAATCAAGCGGAGAAATTTAGGGGAAAAATGAATTGAATTTCATTTGGTTTCAAGTGTGATATCGCGCGAAATGTTTGAACCTGGTGTGTAGTACGGGTACAAAGTAACTCAATTTCCAAACAGCGATACAAATAACTCGTTTTGATTATCACTAGTATCCAATTGCTTTATTTCCTTTGTTTTTTAATGTTAGGAATGTGTTTACATGTTCATTTATATGGTGCAAAAGCAAGTTTGAATAAAAAAGACAGCAAGCGGATTATCAGTCCCACACGTTCACTTTCGTGTCAGTCCCATTTCTGGCGGCACAAGCCTGCAATGTCGAAATAAAATCACGTTTTCACACGCTTATAGTCGTCAGATTCACTTAGGATTTTAACAGCCTGTTCTTGAAACTTCAAATTTTCAAAAAATGCTAAAAAAGAAAATTTGGTTTTTTCCACCATGTTTGCCTATTACCATCATTTTCTCGGAATTTGCGCTTGCGACTTACGTCTCATTTCGACCGGACGGGTCACATATTATTAATGGCGATATATCAGTCCTGATAGGGCGGGGGTATTAATCACCTTCAGTGATATTTTAGTTGTTTCAGGAGGGATGTTAAAGAGAAACCCTGCCATCAAGCACAATTAGACATAAATTTGTTGGTAATGTAGATCTACCCACTAGTGTAAATAGTGTATTCTTAAAGTGATAGGCTAACATTGTGGAGCTTCAATTAAAAAAATTGTCAAACTTTGATATCTGAGCTACATAGTAGTGTTCAAATGGACAAATAAACACCCTAGAATACAAAAGTTTGTAAAGTTACACTGCCAATGGCAAGTTATGCATGAATAAACAATTAAAACTCGGGCGAGTTTAAATAGCCTAGGTGTACACACAGTAAGTCTATGGGAGAAAGTGGGCAGGTGAATCCGATCAACTTACGATTTTCACTTTTTTAAAGCACTAAATAATCATTTTGAAATATAATTTTTTCAGGGCGTCACTTTTAGACCTTATCAAAGACAATGGTAGCATGGTGAATCATGCAGCTCAGATTTTTTTTAACTGTGGTAAATGTTAGCCAATACCTTTAATCTTTTATTTTTGATGTGATTTATTTCCGCAGATATATTGTCAGAACATGTGTCTCCTAGCTAAGCTCTTCCTGGACCACAAAACATTATATTTTGATGTGGAACCATTCCTGTTTTATATTCTGACAGAAGTGGATCGACATGGGGCCCATCTTGTGGGCTACTTCTCCAAGGTGAGCAATTACTACTACTACTACTGCTACTACTACTACTACTACTATTACTACTACTACTACTACTACTATTACTACTACTACTACTACTACTACTACTACTACTACTACTACTACTACTACTACTACTACTACTACTACTCACTACACTACCA
>JZLH01S0304012.1:0-10650 GCA_001188425.1 Eucidaris tribuloides | reverse complement strand
GTCGAGGGGTGCATCTTACAATTGATATAACTGACTAACTCAAAGTAACTAACTGACTAAACACATAAATAAATAAAGAAAATAAACAAGGAAGAAAATTAGAACATACCAATACAGTTTCTCGGACCAGCGGAGAATGGTATAAAAGAAAATGGATGTCTCTGGCTGGAATTTTCTGGAAGAAATCGATCTGGATCAAACATATCAGGATCAGGGAACTGATCTGGATCTCGATGAAGTGGACTAATGCCAACAATGAGCAGAGTTCCTTTTGGTATCACTTTGTTATCTAGCAGAAAAACAAATACAGAAATTTAGAACACAGTAAGGGAAATATTGAACTCACAACTGTTGCAAGGATCTTTTCATAGATGTGTACTCAAAGAAATTACAAAATTGGCTTGCATTGTAAAATCCTTTATAAAAATTCTAATTCTAAACAGAAATTATAAATGCCCACAACTAGGAGAATTCCTTTTGGTAGGACTTGTTAGCTACCAGGGAAAACACAAATACAGAATTTCAGAACACAGTAAAGATAAGATTGAATGCACCTAAATTAGTCATGATAGTTGCAGGGATCTATTCATAGATGTGGAGTATCTCAAAGAAATTATAAAAGTAGCTCAGCTTCATACTGTGAAAGAATTAGGATCCTTTCATAACGTATGACACATAGCTACCTGTTTGCTGAAAATATTAATGTTTTAACCATCAAACTTTATCAATTATAATCCATATAAAATTTTGCCTAGCCTATTAGTGGGAATATATCAATAAAATATTTCTTTATGTCACAACAAAATTTGCCTTGACCTGTGGTAACGTGGTAAATTTTCAGCAGATATACCTACACATATCTGATACTTATCTGATTGTATAACAAAATAAGATCATTCAGCTTGAAATATGAATTGTAATGGTATTCTCTTTTGAGTTTTCGAACCTTGTCCAAACTTCAATATGATATCACGCAGCCTAACATTCTCAGTTTTAAACTCATGTTATATTTGCTTTTTGTTAACAGTGGAACAGGCAGCCCTGAAAATCAGATATTTTTCAGCATGTGACCCTTGATGCATTTAGACCCCCCCCCATTAAAAAATAGAAAAATAATAAATAAAATGTTACTTTGTTCTCATACTAAACTATTCCCTACTGCCTTCATGACATGATACTCAATGCACCAACTGAAGAAGTTCAAGCTCTGTTTGTTGTCGCAGTATCATGAGTAAATAAATTGTTTTTGTTAACCTTATTATCACATTCCTGTAGTATATTTATGAATTAATACCATGGGGCTATCAACCTGTCAAGTCATATACGGGGCTTTACTGATATACCCCATTTCACTTTTTCAAATAAAATTATATGTACGGGATTGTATTTTTTCATATAACAGTATTTACTCCTGGTCATGGAATACATGGTACAGTCAGACCTGTCTTAGTGGCCAGTTTACTATATCAGCCAACCTGCCTATAGTGGCCACTAAAATGATTTCCCTGGAGACGAATCATGTATTAAAAAACCTGTCTATAGCAGCCACCTGTCTATAAAGGCCACATTTTTTTTGTTTCCCTTGGGTGGCCACTGCAGATAGTTTTCACGGTACTGATTTATGCTCATGAAATTTATGTTTTTGATTCGGTACAAAATTTTATTGATTTTATCTTGAAGAATTAAACTAGCATATCAATGACATGGAGCTCATCCGGCATCCGCCAAAGAAATTTAAGCAATCAAAATTGGACAAGATGTGACGAAGAAGAAGCATTATGAAATTGTGGATGGATGACAGACGATGGACGTCACGCCACAGCGTAATAAAACCAATCATTCAATCAAATCCTCACTTCTAAAATTCGCACATTTCTGAAATCACAATGGAACCAAGTTTCCTTAAAACTTTAAAAAAAAGATTGTTCCGAGAAGACGACACTCACCAAGCACGCAATCCTCGTCCAGATCACGTCCGATTATAGGCACAGGTGGAAAGAGGCGAAGCGTCTCCTTCAAGACACAGGTCAGATAGGTCAACTTCTTGAGGTCATCTGCCGTCACTGGACGGTCACTCTTTCCTGTGGATGGGGCGGAATTTGATAAGCTAAAGCCTTCATTTCTCCATTTGTCAAAATCAAAATTTCGTTTTTCGAATTGTCTATTCTCCATGTTACTCAAAATCACATATATAAACATCATATATTACCAGTACCTAATACTTGCATGCAGGGTAGGAATTAATTTTTATTTTTTAAGGGCAATTTTTATTAGAGCCTTGGGGCTATTTTTTAATTTTTTTTTTTTTTTTTTGGGGGGGGGGGGGTCTATTTTTCTACCACTGGGGCTACTTTTTTGTTGCACATAAACATTTGAACAATGCAATGAAAGATTGCCAATGTTTTAGCTGGTGCTTCATCCATAAAGCAACCATTTAATTCATTTTTGTTTCAATGCCATAATAAAAAAAAAATGTGAAATTTTTCATAGGCGACTCTGAATGAAATGGTTGCCCCCAAAAATTGGGTTTTGGGGATTTTAGGGGGCGATTTTGGCTTTGCCAAGGGCTAAATTGCCCGTCGCCCTGGGGTATTTATTATGCTGCTGGCATGATTACAACTCGGACACAGTGAAATGGAGCAGCCGTAGTCATGGTAGTGAAAAAGACGGCCGGCAGAGGGAGGTTTGGCTAGGGTGATTAAGTTACTCTCATGCTTGGTAATAGTATTATCTAGTTAAAAAATGATTTTAGACATTTGAATATTTGTTTATTTTGTAATTTACGACCAAGTTTAAGGTTATTACTTCAGCAGTACATGATTTCCCAGTTTCCGTGTTAAATTTTCCATTTCTGTGGTTTTTTTTTCTGTTTTCCGTATAGCGGAGGAATGGAGGAGGCTTTAGGGTAAGCCAAGGTCATGAGAGGTTATGTTCAGATATCTGATCTTTTGAGATATATAATGGGTATCCCATATAAAAACGAAATGCTGGTATGGTGATTTTTCTTTTTTTAATCACAAAAATTTGGTATTCTAAACACTACACAAAAAGTAAGTTCCCCCTTATTCAAAATACCATATCTTTTTAACAAAATAATTTTCAGCAAAATAAGTTTGAAGGAGTGTTTCTGGACTCATTGCCTAACTTCTGTGTGAAAATGTGATCAATCCTTCAAGTCATGCATGAGTGAGCACATATTAAAGGTAAAAAGTCACTTTTCAAAAGTCACAAGGGTCATTTTGGGGGATTTCTGATGCAGGATTTTGACAAATTCTGTTTCTGGTGAATGATTAAGTGCTATTTACGTTAATCATCTATCCCTTGACCCCCTTACACCTCCCCTGACACTTTTGCATATTTTACGCCAAGGTGAGCTCAATTTAAAAATGTCCGTCCTTCCTGAATTTTGAAATTGTAAAATCCATTAAATTATTGAAATATATGAAATCCGATATTTTTCATCAACATGTATCTGTACATGTTGTACGAACATGAGAGGTTGTAACCATGTCACGGTTGAGTGAACACACTTTATAAATAAAGCAAAAAATGCCATTATTTACCATTATTTTGGCATAAGAGACGACTCTTGTGACTTTAGAAAAGTGACATTTTTGCCTTTAATGCATGCTCACTCATGCATGACTTGACGGATCAGTCGCATTTTCATACAGAATTTAGTCCATGAGTGTAAGAACACCCCTGCTAAATTGTTCTGCTCAAATTTGCTTCGTTAAAAAGTTATGGTACTTTGAATAAGGGGGAACTTACTTTTTATGTAGTGTTTATTTCCAATTAACCCAATAGCATGTTCTTTTTTAAACATATGACACTTAGATTTCCCATTTTTTGTTCAGTAGTTTCCATTTTAGAGCCAATTTTGCGAAAAAGTACCTTTTGGTTCTTCTAGCGGTAGATCGCATCGTACTGATGGCATTCCAAAGAAATTACACGTACCAGTAAACTGATGACAAAGGTATGAAGAAATGACAAGGATCTACCTCATCTAGATCAAGAACACACTACTAATTTGCTGTGTCCACAAGACACGGATGCCCCCGCATAACACGATCAGTAAGCATTTTTGAATGCCAAGTGGAAACCAATTTGCATGAGCTGTGACCTTTGACCTTTGATCTGCAGACTCCAAATTTGAACTTGACCTGTATTTTAGTGTCATCTACCTATACACCAATTTAAATTTTTTTTAAAGTCTGTCAAATATTTTAAAATTATCGCGGGGTAACCAATTCAGGGGATGGACGGAAGGATGGACAGAAGCACAGACTGACGGATGGACAGTTGCAACGCTTAATTCCCCCTCGAGACTTCATCAGTGTGGGCATAAAATTTTCTTAAAACCATTTTTTTCTCTGTGTGTGCCACAAATGTTAAAATAAATGTTAAATGTCAATTATTATAACGGCTTCCCAAGATCCCCATGGAGGTTTAGCTGCTCCTTCTGAATAACCATAGATCCCCTTCCCCTAAGGATGATTCAATATTTGGTTAAAATGCAAAAGTGTCTTTCAAACAAGGTTAAACATATGTGAAAAAGTTTATGAATGATATACAGTAAATGCAGGATGATGCATACAGTGGTCAATAGATCAGTCAGCAAAGCTAAAAGAAAAGTCAAGAGATTTGAATTTGAAAAACCACATTAAAGATGTAAAAATTGTCTTACCGAATACTTCATACAGCTCCTCTTGCAAGCGCTTCTGCACTTTATGATGATGGCCAATAGCAAACAATGCCCATGATGTGAAAGCAGACGTTGTGTCATGGCCCTGCATGTCAAGGTCAAATGATAAAGGTCACAGAGTTATTTCTAAATGTATATGATTGTCAACATCATTCATAAAGTATCATAAAAACACACATACCGACACCAGCTACATTTAAGTTTGTGTCTGTATGTCTAGGTGTGTGTGTGTGTGTGTGTGTGTGTGTGTGTTTTAGTGTGTGTTTGTGCAAGTGTGCATAATGTGCTACATTGTGGGGTGAATGTTGGTAGAATATGACATTGTGGAGTCATTTTGCATTATGGGGTTAACCCCAAAATGTTGACATTGTGGAGTGATATACATGTGGGATTGACATTAAAAAACACACATAAAATGACCATGGGGTGATGGCCTTTGTGACAATTTGTATTTTTCTTAACACATTACGTTGTGGGGTTAACCCAACAATGTCATCTTCTCCCTAAACATCATCCCGCAAAGTAACTCTGGTAAGTGCGTGAATACATGCTTTTTCTCTTTTCTGTCGGGGAAAATAAAATTGCTATGGTATTGCTGTTACATTATTCAAAATTTACAGTGGAGGTAAATGAGTGAAAACATGACATGTTATTATTACATGTATTATTATTATTTTTTTTAATAATCACATTCAATATATAGTAGCCTACATCAGGACTAAATTCATGTTTTCATATTTGAGGCAATTATCTTTTGACAGTTTTGATGTACACTCGTAACTCTTACGTACCTAAGGATTCAAACCTCTATGGACTTTATGTGTAATATTTGGTGCATATCTTAAGAGTTAAAGAAAGATCAAATGCTTGACTTTATTTCTACAGACTCAGAAAAAGAATGATCCACGTGGACTTGAACCAGTAACCTCCTGCTTTTGAGGCAATGACACTACCACCAGCCTTCCCTGGGTTACAGCATGCCATGGTTATTACACACAGATACCAGTGATCTACCAAATTCAAAATTAATAAGTGAAAGCTAAATCCTGTGCACGAAACCTAGACTACCATTACATAATACAACTTGAGCAATGGCCCAGTTTCAATAATTTATTGTTATATTTCAAGAAATTTACAATATGTATGAATCCCAAAATTTTGAACTCTGCATTTGTATGTACCCATCGTTAGTTAGATCAAATCTGAGCAAAACGGTTTGGTGAGCAAATAAAATACACCGTCTTTAACCTTGATGGGTGATCGGTCATTTGCTCCGGCAACAGTTGCTCTGGTGACAATATCTCCGAAGACAAAGAGTTACGGTTAGGGTTGCCATTGGGTTTCCAGTTCAGAATATGGTTAGGGTTAGTGTTTGGATTAGGGTTAGGGTTGACGTCAGGGTTTGTACATGAAATGATCGTCAGAGCAATTGTCGCTGTAGCAAATGTCGGACATTCCCTCAATGCCATACTTCAAACATGAATGTATCCACTTCTTCCCTGATGTCCTGGAGGGTGAAGGTAGGATCATCTTGGTGCATCTTGAGGAGGAGATCCAAGAAAGCCACTCTCTCCTTTCTTCTGCCGTTGCCGTCTTCACATCCAACTATACAGCGAGGGGGCTCACGTTTCCTCTCTGATATGATCTGGATGATGGAGATGATGATGGAGATGATGAGGATGATGACGAAGATGATGTAGATGGTGGTGATGATGATGAAGTTGATGTAGATGGTGGTGATGATGATGAAGTTGATGTAGATGGTGGTGATGATGATGACAACAATGATGATGGTGGTGGTGGTGGTGGTGGTGATGATGACGATGATGATGATGATGATGATGATAATGAAGATGATGGTGATGACCACAATGTTGAATAGAGATGATGTCAGTGTGGTCATATTAGAATTGAAAACATCAACTCAAACTGGTACACCAATGAAACAGAGTAACAAATATGAGGTAAAGCAAACAAAGAAAACACTAAAGATTTCCTGCAATAAATGTATCTTGTTCCAACTACATGTATTAACAACAGGAATATTTCATCATTAGCCATCAGTTAATTATATTTGGAAGCATAAGAGAAAACACCTTTTCCCGATTGCATACAAACAATGTGTAGGTAACTGTATAACACTGAATATAGCATGCAAAATTACTTGCAACACTACTACCTTGTTTTTTCCAAATGTCAACCCTCCCCCGCCCCCCACCCCCTTCGAACCACGCTTGCACATGTTTCATAAGAAGTAACAGGGATATTTCATCATTATCCGGCAGTTATTACTGGTATAAACATGTATTTGGGAGCACAGAAGTACACCTCTTTTTCCTGACAGCATACAGTATACCACTGAATACAGCATGTCAAATTACTAGCTATAGACAGCTACCCTCTGACTTGATATCCTTCCCCTCACATCCAGACAAAAACAAAAAACAATTTTAAACTAAAACTAAATTCTGAAAGTCAGCAGAGAAACATAAACAGATATTCAAACAGACAGTGCAAATTGGACTTTGTGATAAATTGCAAACATACCCTTATCAATGATTAGTTTCTTATCAACAGGTAAACACACTTATCACACCAAAAGGAAACAGAATTTGTGTCCTTTTTGATAGACCTGATTAACGGTCTGACAAGGGTGAATTTTTTTTCTTCAGATATCAGTCGTACTTGCTTTGGACTTGTGTCTGTTGATATTAATAAGTCAACCCAATTGTCAGTATAATATGTGTGGTTTATAAACCTTGAACTTCACATTTTAAAGGCATCATATAACAATATTTCCACTTAAACAAATGCTAGCTATGTGATTCCCCATGCTACTAGTGTCTTTGATATGGTCTAAAAACGAAGCCCTGAAAAAATTACAGTTCAAAATTATCATTAAGTGCTTTAAAAATGTAAAAATAATTGAGAGACCATTCCAGTTTTCCCTCAAAGACTGGTGTGTTGCAGATTTTTTTATTGGCCAAGAATAATTCATGTGCCAATTTTTATCTATACATATTTTACAAGTGACAGCATAACTGTCTGAACTTTATATGTCAATTAAAACACTGTCAGATATGTCAGATAGCAAAGTTTGACAATTTTTTAAACGGGTCTTCCACAATGTTATATAGTGTTTTTACCCCTGAAGTACATCGGGGGCATACTGTATTTATACATTTTAACAGGATTGTTTTGGATCTCTTCAGAAAGAGATAAACAAGAACTTAACTTATATTATTTTTCAAGAGGAATCCATTTAAAATGTTAACGGCCATGCGTGATGGTGTGGAAACCCCATTTGAAAAACACTCAAACTTTCATATCTGACCTATATGACAGAGTTTGAATGGATAAATAAACACACTACAACACAAAACGTTACACAGTTATGCTGTCACTAGCAAAATATATACAGATATAATACTGAGACAAGAATTAAAGGTAAATGACATGATTGGGGGTAGTCCTCAACATGGGCTGAAACTACTCCAGAATCAAGTAAACTATGCAAGAATTATCCTTGGAAACTCTTGCAGTCAAACGTTGACTCATTCTAAAATAACTAATGTCAATTATCCCTCCTGACAGGCAAACCTGCAGTGTGGCTCTCTATGGGTCTTATTTTTATCGTGCCCCGATAAAATTAAAATACTAGTATGTATATGCTTGATTCTCCTTTAGTAAACAAATTAGAGACAAATCCTTCCAGCTGGGAGATCTACTCCAGCTAGTGTGTAGTTGGTATACATTGTAACTCATTTGGTTCTTGAGGCATTTTCAAGTTTTCCCAATCATGTCAATAACCTTCATTGTCATGGAAACAAAAATTCTATAACACAGCAGTCTATGGGGAACATCTAGAAGGGTCGCTCATTGATTTCCACTTTTTAAAAGGTTTAGTGCAATTTTTCTGAACTTTATTTTACACCATATTAGAGACACTAGTAGTATGGAGGATAATGTAGTTCAGATTTTTAAAATCGAAGTCTAATGGTTACTGTAATTCCAATAAAACTGAGTTTCTATCTCCTATACTTTGCCGAGGTCCCTAGGTTTGTCTATATATCAACTGTATTTACACGATTTTAAGTTTTACATGTATAAAATGGACGCCCTGAAAAAAAATTAGTCAATATTTTAGTTTTATGCTGGGAAGTGTGTGTGCGGAGGGAGGGAGGGAGGGAGGGAGGGAAGGGAGGGGGGGATGGGATGGAGATATGCCTCCTAATGCTCCTATGTATGCCTACTCAATTGGACCTGTATTTCGACTTTATCATATTTGATTTGAACCTCATTTGTGTATAGCGGACAGATACCCACAGTTTGCTGAATAGACACACAGACTGACAGACAAACACACACACAAAAAACATCCTCACCGTGTTGGTCATATTGTGTAATATCTTGAGGCAGTGTGTGTGTTCCTTGCCAGCATTGGTGAGAGCATAAAGGTCATCAGGCCACAACCACGGCTTCTTCTGACGTTCCTGGACAAGTTCAGCCATTCTAAACCAAAGAAACATGCGACAATTGATGACATAAATGGTACCCTGGGGTACCAAATAGAAATCCACCATTTTGTTGAATTATTTCTTCTTCTTTTTAGCACTGTGCCCTGGGTTAAAAAAATGTGTAAAAGTTTATGTTTCAAGTGTGAAAATGACAACTTCAGCTTCATTTTCACCCAACTTTTTGTAAGTTTATGCCTTTTTGTTGTGCACTGCGCAGTCTCTGCATCATAACCATTGATCTCAGTGATCATAACCAAAGAAAATACATCTTTGGACACAAGAGGGTGCTACATAATGCGGTACACCAGGGTACAACTGTACCCTGGGGTAGCACGTGGTGCATCATTTAAAAAAGAGGATTAAATTTCTTGTTTGTCAAATACTGAAATGGATACTGTACGTATTCTTTCAAAGAATGTTCGACACTTGCTCCGGCAACAATTGCTCTGATGATCATGTAATGCATTAACCCTGACCTCAACCCTAACCCCAAACCCTAACCCAAACACTAACCCAATCATGGCAACCCTAACCCTAATTCTTTGTTTTCTGAGATAATGTCACCGGAGAAACTGTCGCCGGAGCAAATGTTAGATCACTCTTTCAAAACTGACCATACAAATTAAGTTTTGCTGGTGCTTCATGACACTTGTATTTTAATTATGTTTCATTATTACCACGATTATGTATGCATGTAGAACTGCTCATGAAAAATGATTGACCATTCCCTGATTTTTCCAAATCCTACTACATGTGTATGACTGCCCACCAAAAAACAACAACATTTTAAAGGCAGGGCATCTCTTTTGCATGCCTAAAAATTTACATTGCCATTGCCGCCCCAAAACTGTGGAATAGCTTGCCTATTGAAATTCGTAGCTCACCCTCCCTTAATTTCTTCAAATGTAAGTTAAAAATCATATTTGTTCTGTTAATATATATATATTTATTTGAGTAGAATAAAGTAAACTGGAGTTCAGAAACAGCGCAGCTGAATATATACACATAGTAGATGCTCTATATAAATTTATGTTTATTATCATTATTATACAATGGCATTTCAAAGAAAATGCCATCTAGGAACCTTAAGCAAAATATAGGAGCTAGAAACTCCATTTTAGTGGAATTATAGTGACCGTTAGACTCTGATTTGAATTTTTTCTCGCAAGAAAAAAATTCCTACCATACAACGTACACTAAACGGCTATTGTTTTTCTTTCGCATTTTTCAAATTTTAGGTAATTACTGACCCCCAAATTTCACAGACATGCCTTTCATCAATAGCCTAAGGGCATGGGTTATCTATTCCTGGTCTGCGGGGATGTTTGCAAATGAGATCCACTGCCTTTAAAGATTTGTGCTGTTTTGAACTGCCATTTTTGATATGCATGAACAGTTCTTGCCTGTGAAAAATGTCCCTGTCCCACA
>JZLH01S0304007.1:25246-32510 GCA_001188425.1 Eucidaris tribuloides | reverse complement strand
CCTTAAAAAATAAACTACTATACTTGCTGGATCAAATGTTGCAATAGGAATACTACTAATGGCGTGTTTAAATAAGTTAACATGTGATTACATGAACATTGAAAGAACAAATATTAATATGAGAAATGGTCAGAAATTTCGAGCTTGGATTCAATTTTGAAGACCGTTCAGCCATTCAGAGTCATGTTTTTGTTTGACTGTCACATTTACAAATAACCCCTATACTTCGCACGGGTCCATAATCAAAACAACTTATATTATCATGTTCTTTATCTTTATCTTATCTACATGGGTGTAACGGTCAGTGGGTCGAGTAGACGTTGAGGTAACATAAACACATAATCACGTTACAATACAATACAATACTTAATATTTATATAGCGCTTCAGCAAGGTACTTGATCTAAGCGCTTTACAATACTTGAAATGTTACATATGATGACAAAAAAAAAATGAGAAATACATAAAGAAACAAAATCAAGACAAAGTTAATTATAGAAGCATTATTTGTGTTATGATTTGGAAATAGTTTTGATTTGAAACAGTGTATTGGCACGGTTTCCCAAAGTTCGATTGAGTCACATGATTCTCCGTGTTACACTAAGAAATGTGTGGTGTTGATTTTAACATCCGGGGTATTGCCCGATTTTTACGCGAGATGTGGTGTTACATTTCGGCACAATGTATGTTATTTAAACACCAATGGAATACTGTATATGTGCATGAATGTATGAATTTTAAAATCAAGAGCCATGGAAACTAACACGTTTCTGGTATCTATATTGGCAACATTCCTAAAGTTAAATTTATCGCCAAAATTAGTGTAGTGTAGTACCCTCATGTCATGCATAATAAGAATTGGTATGTAGGTCGTGCAAATTGACTCTCGAAGAAGTATGAATCTAAGTACATACGTTTTACGACGGACGGTAAAATGCGTTTGTAATTAAGAAAATGGACGTGGCATACGGGAATCAATCATTATTTTTTAACCAAAGCGAAAGGTGCCATTTCTTACTTTATTTGCAAAAGCACTTTCCGATAAAGTTTTCGAATTTACTTCAACGTGTACCTAAAAGGAGTATTCCATTACATATAGCACCCCAATTTTAAACTGATTTCGAGGCACCAACTTCTTAAATTTGTTCATTAAACTAATATTTATTAATATTTGCAACGGGATTATGTACGAGATTATAACTTTGTATATATATCCCAAGCTTTCAGTTTTACGGTTAATTAACTGTCTTGTATTTTGGGTAGTTCTACATTGTTTGATTTTCTTAAAAGTGTCAACTTTATACAGCTGTTACACTGTACAAAACAAAGTGCTGTGCAAAAAGTTTACAGGTGAAGTACACCCTTTTATTATCACGAATTAAAAGGGATGCATCTGGCTAAAAAAATCTATCCGCAACATTTTCGGAGTTGAGTCATGATACCAACGGAAGAATGCATCCTTTGATGATGCAATACAATAGACCGCTACTTTAAAGTATACATAGTATGCATATCTTTCTCACTTAGGTTTCGCTTAGATTTACCCTGGGGTCTTACCGGACATATAGCAACAAGTAATACATGAAAGTTGCAGTTTTATTATTGAAAATGTATCCATGAAAACAGATGAAAGAAGTACCTTATCACTAGGCAACAGAAGACAAGTATTAATATATTTGAATACATTACTGACGCGGATTAGGCCTACCTGTTGCAATGGAATACATGGCGGGGCATGACATCGTCACAAACACACCGTCCAACCAGTCCGCCCGGACGCCATTTTTCTTCACCTCCATCAGGTTGGGTAAGTCATAGCCATAGCGATCCCATCTCAGCCCGTCGGCCAACAGAACAACGAGTTTTTGCTGGGGAAAAGTTTTGAATGGGCAATCGTGATGATTTCTTGCAATCAAAAGCAACGAAAGTCACGTCAGATACTATTGACAACAGCAGTAGCGATGGCGACAATAATAAAAACAAGTAGTACTGCTGCTGCTATACTGCTATTTTACCACCACCACCACCACCACCACCACCACCACCACCACCACCACCAACAATAACTGCTACGACAACAAAAAATAACAACTACGACTGCTATTATACCGTTACTACTAGAGCTACTACTATTACTACAACTGATGATGCTACTGCTGCTGCTGCTACAGCTACTACTACTTCTACTTAGTACACGAATACTTACACCGTCTACCCTTATCCTCCTCGTCCCTCCTCTCTCACTCTCCCTCGCACCTCTCCTCCTCCCTCTTCTTCTTTCTTCTCTTCTTCTTCTTCTTCTTCTTCTTCTTCTTCTTCTTCTTCTTCTTCTTGCAAAAACCCATTCAGAGAGTTAACTCCAGAGGAATTGGCGAATTATTAAATTAGATTTGTTTGATTATCGCAATCATGAAGGTAACTACCAAATCAAAAAGTCACATAGATACACTATTCTCTAAATTGAATGATGGTAGGCTCGAAATGTATAAAATTGGTGATTAGAACTCACCACTGTAAATCATCAAAACTGGCATGAAAAAATACGACTTAAAGCAATTTGTGGGACATTTGCAGCGGTTGGATATCAAATAATAAGGGTGATAAACAATGGATAATCCAAAGCAAACTTTTCGAGACAACGTGTATTGTGGAGGAATTAACCGATAGAACAAAACAGAAAAAAAAATCTTATCAAATCGTATTTTCACCTCAAATTATATCAAGTTATACTTACCCGAGCAACAGCACAGTGGAGCATGCAGAATAGGAAAATGATACAAGCAAATCGTGTGAT
Organism: Eucidaris tribuloides; assembly: GCA_001188425.1. Taxonomy (NCBI): domain Eukaryota; kingdom Metazoa; phylum Echinodermata; class Echinoidea; order Cidaroida; family Cidaridae; genus Eucidaris; species Eucidaris tribuloides. The sequence goes on along the minus strand of JZLH01S0304007.1, from coordinate 29,717 downwards.
AGCCATTATGATGTGGTAAAACCTGTCCTCAACTTATCTCTTGGATTGGTTGACTTCTGGTACCATTAATTGAAAACAATGCGTATAAACGTTTTGTTTTATTTCGATGAATGATGTTTATTGCATGCTATTAATTCTGTAAATAATGCAGTCACCATTGATAATCTTCGTTTGTTTCTCAGTCAATTAAATAGTATTTACTTCCGTTTCCTTTGCTGATCCAAAATTGCGTACGTAGAGTAAAATGTTGAAACATGCCTCGTCTTTAAATGAATTCTTGATTACGCCTTGACAAAGTTCGGTTTGTTTTGAGGTCGGATACATTCCGTCTATAGTACAACCATACACAATGAAACAGACTGGCCAATTAACATATTGCTTATCTTTATCTTTCGCTCTGAAGCACACTCTAATGATAGCTACAATCGTTAAAATCAACACGGAGTTTTATCGTTCATTTTCATTTATTGGTCGTTTATTATGCTTATTACCCATTAAAGATACGCTATCTGCTAGGGCGAAAAAACAACTTTGCACTCCTCAAACGCAAATATCAAGAAGCAGTTGTACTCCTGTCAAGGTGCAATGCGCTACAGTTTACACCGTATTTTTTTAATTTATTATTATTATTACTTTGGGGGGGGGGGGGTAAGCAGTAATTCATGCACCCTTTCAGGTTAAAATTTACACTCCACTTTTTCGCCCTGTTAAATGACGTGGACTACATGGACTTGGTATTACATATGGAGTTGGGCTTGTTACACTCGAAAACTTCATGCAAGGTGTAATGTTATGACTGCGGGCTGCAAATGAACATAGTCTTGGACTTGGGCTGGGCTCTTTGGACTTAGTCAGTAGGGACTTTGACTCAATTAGATTTGGGTCGTTGGACTTGACTACAACACCCCCTTTTACTACGGAATTGCAAAAAAAATGGAGTGTTAGATACAACAAACAGGGTGTTGTCAAATTAAGATAACACAAAAGCATAAATCCTCAATGCCTTTAGTCTTCAAGATTACACGCCTGGTGTTTCAACCTTTTCGTTTATTGTTTAAATAACACTTAGGGTTATGATTTTTTTCTTTTACATAGCATGGGGTATCTATATTGCCCAACACGCCGTTAAATTAAATTCAGCGTCACAGTTTTTTTTTGTAAGTGTTCATATACTTACGTTTAACTGTAACGCCAGCTATATCTAGGGTGTTGTTCAATAAGGAAGGTGTTGATTTTTGATACGGTTTGTTTTAAAGGTGTACCCCTGGACGGTGTGTTAAATAGTGTGTTACGTGTTTAAATAACTCCTATAAAGTTGAGATTATCATCTGGTATCTATACTGGACAACAGGTATGCCTTACCTTACTATTTCTGCTCGTATATACTTCGTTTCTATGTTAGCATCCACTGGACAGGGTGCAGATAGTCATTACTGACTACAGTTATTCAGTGAACTTGTTGACCCTGGCAGTCATGTGGATGCCCATTTCTATGTTTTGTACGAACATTAATTCGTTGTGTTATATTGTATTATATTCATTTGTTGTTGTTGATTTGCCGAAATAAATAATGATAATGTTAAATATACCATCATCGTTTTTGCGTCTATTATTATGTAAGTTTTCATCTTGCATCATATAAGATACAATTTTGAACCTATAAAGTGATAAAAATATTGCAGAACTGTAGGATTAACATAAAATCTGAGTGATTAAACCGAGTATATTATGTAAGCGATCGAGTTATTATATTTTCGGGGAAAAATGCACAATAAAAATTCTTAAAATCTTCTCGATGAACCATCTCACATATAATCCTGATTCCTTCATCAATATTTCAACACATTCATCTCTGATCCCCTCTATGTGTGTATGTATGTATATAATTATGTACATGTACTAGTATGTATCTGTCTGTTGTTCTATCTATCCAACAATTTATCCGTGGGCAGTTTCTTAAATATTACATATCAAATAATTCTCATATTTTCAATACTTCAAGTTTTCAAGGCATCGCATAACAATTCTACAGTACACAAACAAATACACACACAATGTACGATGCTCTATTGCCATCTGCGTTGCACTAATCATAGTTGTCTCCACTTTTAAATCCATGATCTAAACAGATAAATATATCACCCATGTGCATTGTGCACTGTACATATCGATGTCACTGGACACTGGTGGACCCGAGCCACACAAAAATAATCAGTTAAGGGGTCGGAAACGCAGACGATGTATGTATCAACAAAGAAGTGCGCTTTGTTACAAAACAAGGTGTCAGAACATACATACATCCATGCACACACATAAACATACATACACACATACATACATACATACATACATACATACATACATACTGTTTAGTGTGTTAATATCATTAGAACACAAAAATGAAATATCGATCAAGAATAAGTTACAACATTTATATCTTACTTTTATGCATTGTACTCTTACAGCAAACTTGTTTGAGTATACAAGCGAATTCCACAAATTTGGGTCATGATGCCGGATTGATATATGTGCTACCATAACACTGTATAAGTAGTCTGGAATGTACCAAATGATAGTTTGGGGAGTTCTGGGTGGGATAAGAGAAAACATTAATATTAAATGGGAAAAAAAGAAAGAAAAAATAAGGCAGGTGTCAGGGAGTAGGTTATTTCTTTATTTTAACACACAAATTAAGCTTTGGAGCGAATTAATATGAAATACTTTTCATGTTTAAAATTGACTAAATATGCAGTTTGTACGAGCTAAATAGTAAGAGCCAGAACATATTCTGAGAGCTTTCTTTTGTAATAGATAAATGGGGATGATTTTGGTTGTTATAGTACAAGATGGCTAAGAGAAAATAAGATACGTTTTGGCGAAATGAAAACAAATGCAAATCATTTGATGCCAACAGGGTGAAAACGTAAATGATCTGTTATGTCAGAACACACATACATATAACCAACATAATTTGATTTAATATATACGTTGAGATTACGTGCCAAGTTTCGTTGCTTGTACCTGCCAACAAATTTGAAGAGGGGAGAACATTGTCGAAGGCCTCACAAAAATAACATGACGCCAACCGAATTTTTTTTTTCTTTCAAGTGGTCTCGTCCTGCCAAGTGCCTTGCCTTCTTCCTTTTTCATCTTCAACAGGACTCATCAACACTTACCTTCTTAGGAGGACAGTTGCGTTGCGCATAGCAAAGAGGACAGGACTAGTCCTTTCAAAGAACTCCTCATTCTGATAGCTAAAGTAGAAGGAATGGAATGAAGTATGGTTGAGCGACGGTGAAGTAATGTAGGCCAACATGTATCGTGTCCATCCAAATCGCAGTTAGTGGGTGCATAACGTGTGTTTGTTCTTAGATTGCTTTGATGGTTAAAATGCTTGGAGAAAAAAGAAATGGTTAATTCCATTCTTTGACCCCGAATTTTCCGTCCCACGCATGATGCTCAACTCAATTATAATCAAACCGAATTCTCCAAAAATGTTAATGGCATATGATTTCTAATAAGATGCAAAATGACTTTCTTTGAGATCCATTCTTTACCTACTCTCAATAAATGTCTAACACAGGGGTTCTCAAACAGCGGCGCGTGCCACTTTTGGCGCATCGGGCCTTCCGACGTGGCGCATGGCATCCGCTATGAAAAAAAAAATAAATTGTGCAATTTCTTTGAATTTGTTTTAATGCTGTTTATATTAATTAAAGTCATTCTAGGCCACGTAAAAGGCCTCGTATTTAAAAACTTCGAGGGCCTCACCCCTTCGACCCCCGCCAGGGGCCCTTCAGCGTGCCCCTAGACCCCACGCTGCGACGCTGCGCTCGCTGCGCTCGCTTCGCGTGTTGGATAGTGGCACAGTACAAATTCTCGACAACAAATATGGCAATTTAACAATAATAATTGACAACCCCTGGTCTAACATTACTTAACTTGTTATTCCGACATGTCACATAATGTCCATTTATTTTCGGCAAGAAGCCATTTTGGTCAAAGTAAAATTGTTTGAAATTTCGCAGTAACAATTACATCATTTCTAAATTATGCCGAGGAAAGAGAACGATGCTTAAAAAGCGTGTTACCGCCAATGCTATTGTGGCGAAACAAGTGTAACATTCTATCAAAGGATAAGCGGGAAAAAGAGTAGCGGTATTACCGATTATCAAAGGATCACATGTCATACGAATCGTAATCAGAGGACAACACAAAAAGAGGACTGACGCTCGAATCTAGCATTACATTTAATAATAGTACATTTTAACCTGCGCAGTTACACACAATAGCAATTTTGTTATTGAACAAAAACGATAACTGCGGTATTCAGTTATCGTTATCTGTGAAAACACGTGCCAGATCACTTCTGTTTATCATAATGTCATTGATAGCTTATAAAGCTAAGTATATGTTTTTACATCAAATACGGAGCTCTGTGCGTACGCAAATGTGTTGCCTTAAAATTCAT
>JZLH01S0304007.1:246-20246 GCA_001188425.1 Eucidaris tribuloides | reverse complement strand
TATGAACAATAACTAGATGCATATGATTTTTGGGATGCAGACGCGTGGTTTCCAAAATAAGCAGGTAATGCAATAATGGAATGTTTCGTGTGCGATTTTTGATAAACATTTTTTTTTGGCAACATGAACTCATCCCATCACTGCACTTTTTGGTGAACAAACACAACACTCTTTTATTTTTCCCATTACTCGTGTGTAGCAATTTGTCAAATCTACATGATGTCAAATTGTGTTTTTTCCCCCGCATAGTTTGCATTCTGGCGCAATGACATAATGGCAAACACCACAAAAAGAGAAGTGGACAAATGGATGATATGAAATTATGAAAGACACACTGCAGTTCAACCGTAGATAGATTAAGAACAAGTGTTGAAATGCATTCACATGTTCATTAATTCATTCATTATCAAAATGCGACAGTAGATACATGTCACAGGATGAAATCAAATGATAAATTTTCCACACAAAGTCGCATTTTGTGTTGCAATATGGAAACATTGATGCCCATTTTTAATCTTTTGAGTGAAAACATGGCACTATTCCATTTTGCCATGACAGTGGCCATTTAAGAGTTCTGTTGACAACGTTTTGTGAGAAATTATAGGTTGGAGAAAAGCTGTAGGGCCTATTCAGTGTCATACTAATTTCATTATATTCATAGATTTGTGGTGGAATGTGGATGAGGCATATATCCTTTTATCAATTTAAGGCCTTTATGTACAGAGTATGTTTAGGTTTAACAGAATTATGGTGTCTAAATCATACCTATAAAATACATACATATATGCAGAGATTTTACCAAACAATTTTTCCTTTCTTGATAAGAAATTGACTGTCTTTCTTATTTACGTTTTATTTATTAGTTATATTGCAACTATCAATAGGAACATTGCTAAATGCAGAATGGAAGTTTATTAAACAACTGTCATTTTGAATTTGATTTTTTTTTGTAATTTTTACTGAAGCAAATAAGGATGGTACGTTAAAGAATAAAGTTATATTTTATTTTGTCAAATAAAGTGTAAGAACAAGCTACTGGTGAATTACATAATATTTACACCTCAAGGAAAATTATGTATGAAACTTTGTCCACTGTGATTTTGGACGTGGGGCATTTCAATAAACACTTGAATTACGAAACAGTTGACTTGTCCTTAAATTCGTCACAAACAGATTTCCAAACTAACCCAATTTTGTAATTATGGATTATCATTCTTTAAACAGACAGCCACATAATATTTGTACGTATACATAAATCCAGTAAGTGTTCAAATGTGGTGTTAAAATAAAAAGAAAGCAAGTATATCATGAAAATGATAAAATGAAATCAAAGTCTTAATATGAACAAAATACCAAGTTTCCCGTTTGTTCTTTCCTAGGAGAAAACCCATACTATTCATATTTTCCACAAAATAATATTTTTTTAGGGGAAATCAAAAATAAATTCAAACATATCCCAAGGATTCCTGTTATTAAGCATTTAAGCAACATTTCACTTCACGTTTCACAAATTGGATAAATGAAAATTAATTCGGTAGAAAACGAATTAAATGAACAAAACCACAACCTATGAACACACGCAAACAAGCAAAAAAGGCATTAGCAGAAGAGCTGAAAGAAAAAGTTTAAAGAAAGAGAAAGAATAAAAAATACAAAGAAACATAAAAACAAAGCAGAAATATAGGACGGGAAAAAAGAAGTAAACGAAGGACGAGAAAGAGAAGTAGTAGAAAACAGAATAATAACAACAATAATAATAACAAGGGCAAGAAGATGAGGAGGACGAAGAAGAATTAAGATGATGGAAAAGATGAAGAAGATGAAGAAGAAAATGAAGAAGAAGATGAAGAGGAAGGAGAAAAAGAAAAAAGGAGACAACAAGAAAGAAGAAGAAAACGAAGAAGGCAACGAGAAAGAAGATGAAGTGGAAGAGCAGGAGGAATAAGAACAGGATGAAAAAGAAGACAAAAAGAAAAAGACGAAGAAAAGGAAGGAGGAGGATGAGGAGAAGTAGAAGAGGAAGAAGGAGAAGAAGAATGAGAAGAACAAGAAGAACAAAAAGAAGACGAAGAAGAGGAAGAAATTGACGAAGGAGAAACAACCCCATATACGATCAGGTTATCCATTAATATATACTTAGTACCGTACGATTATGGAATGTTATAACATCATGTTCAGCAACCATTAAGTAATGATCAGACAATTTTTTATGACCATTTTTCAATATGATAGCATTTCGAGGATTTATATTATTTTTTTATAATGTTTCATTTTCTTTCATTCTATTTTGTTTGATCTATCTATTCATTTATTTGTTTGTTGTATTGAAGAAAATTGTTATGTAATAAACGAATGAAATGGAATTAAAATCTTGGCTGCTGCTTAGTATTTATTATGATTTAGGTTACTATTTTTTATTATTTTTTTTTTTACATAACTGGATATCTACGTTTGGATCATCACATCCAATAGAATTTTGTGTGTCACCGTATATTCTAATTTTGTGCGTATTGAAATAGTTCAATGGGCCATATAGTTTCAATAAGTTTTACAATATATAGTCTGCAAACATAAACAAAGGAAAAATTTAATTATCAAAAAATGAAAATCTAGGATATGCTTGAAATAATTAAGACAATAAGCAACTTACCGTCTGTGGTTGTATCCATCGTGCGAGTGTATTGAAATAACGACTGAAACAAGTCTGATTTTATTTCAGATTCTAAGTCTTTTTGTTAACAACAATTTCATATTTAAACGCAATTTGGAGAGGGAAATAATATAATTAGTATTCTGGGAAATTATCTATGGTTGATTAATTGCGTACACTTCACACCAAGTGATAGTGGCGCGTCACTTTTATATGTAAATGCCCCCTACCCATGTAAAATTTCCTGAAGGGTATATTGGTTGTGTCCTGTTAGAAGTACCTCTACTCAGGGGTAGTGACACGGGGGGGGGGGGCAGGGGGCAGCCGCCCTATTGCTTTCGAAGTCATGAAGATCAGGGAATTTTGATTCCTTTTTCGAAAATTCGGCCCCCAAGGTTTTGGCTGTTTGGCTGGTATGGCCACTGGCGGGAAATGCCCGAGATTTTTTTTCTCGACAAGCCCTCCTCCCCCTCCCCCACATTTGAGTTTTTGCTCGCTGGCGGGGGAAAAATGGCGCGAAAATTCCCCCGAATTTTTTATTCTCGGTGTTTTCCCCTGAGGAGCCTCCCAATTTAAATTTTCGCTCACCCCAGCCCACGTTTTACCCTGGCGCCGCCCCCGCCTCTAAACGTTTGGAAAAATTGTGTCAAGATGTGAAATACAGTGTATATTAATATCAACAGCATTATGATACATCTGACCATTTCCATAATTATGCTCTGTTCATGCAGGAACTGAAAGAGTCCGTCTTGTTGGACAAGGATCGACGCCAACCAAGGGCAGAGTTGAGATTTTCTACAATGGTGCGTGATGGCCGGTGTGTGATGATTACTTCGACGATAATATGGCCCGCGTTGTATGTCGGATGCTGGGGTACGGCAGGGTAGTGAGAAGGCATTGCTGTGCAACCTTTGGGCAGGGTAGTGGACTCTTTTGGACTGTTCGTTCAAGCTACGGTGCAGAAGCTGACCGACTGCCTATGTGGATCTGTTATGCGTGATTGTTAACCAGCTAAGGATGCCGGGGTGACTTGCGGCGATGGTAATAAACCTTGTTGTTAATTTGTCTATTATCTAGTACTTTATTACGAATTTTGGGCAGCCGCAAGTTAACTGTAAACACTATTTTATATCATTAAACCGCATAGTTGTTCATTCAAATGACAAATAAAAGGCATTATCGATCATTACTTTGTATATGCACTTTGAATATTTTTGTCACTTTATGCATAAAATATTGATACATATTTTACTAATTGTTTACCTTTATCTAAAGTGTTAGAGAAAGAAAAACAATGCATGGATGGCGGACAAAAAAATTTAACAGTATGAAAGTAAAAAAAATATAACTATTTAATATCTAATAAGTTCAAATATGACTTTTAAATGTATGGTTTTAAAATGTTAATCGAATATTCGTCTTTTGGAAAGCGGACACGGGTTGGAAGCAAAAATCTGCTTTTAATTCTACACCCATGTGCGGGGATCAGTGTGTGATAACAACTGAGATATGAATGTCACCAATGTTATTTATCTAATGCTTATCTATATTGAAGTCGGAATTTGTTTTTATCCGTTCGCCTCTTGTCAGGGTAATTATGAATAATGTTTAATATTCCGAAAAAAAATCAGGACAAACGTACTTTTTTGTGAGACACAATGTTCACATGTAGACGATTTATCCCTTCACAGCCATGTGCCAAGCGCACGTTTTATGTTTTTTCAGAGCGTTGAGCGTATTTGGATAGAGTACATTTCCGCAAATTGGTGTGAAGAGCAGTGGATGACAAAAGCTTAATGTTTAACAAGATTTAATTATTAAGTACCATTAGTAATGTGGTTGGGTAATACTATTTTGCAGATATTCAAGCCCCTGTGTTTTCCTATTGCCCCGGGACAATAACACGAACAACTCCTACCGGGCGATCTACAGCCGTTGCTTCCTGGTCAACTCCAACAGCAAGTGACAATTCAGGACAGTCTGTCTATCCATCTCGAACACGTGGGCTTCCTCCTGGCAGTCGTTTCTCTATTGGGACCCATACTATCAGATATTCGGCATCTGATTCTTCAGGGAATACGGACACTTGTTCTTTCAGTGTGGTTGTGAGAGGTAACTGGATTCATTTCGTTTTATTTTCCCATTTTTAAAATTTTTCTAATTTTTACAATGAATATTCAGTTCTATTCTAAAAATCGTGTGTGAATTATCTTCGTTTACGACCCCATAATCACACGCACTCATAGGCCCTACACATCACACGCACACACTCATGCCCATAATAGGTATAAACATCTAAATTTTAAATAATCATTAACGTGTTTTTGTCGCATGAGTGTCAACATTCATGTGTTAGTCTATTAATAATATTCTGCATGTGAAACAGTGCATAAATGTGTCATGTAGCAAGAAAGCATATGATACAGGATTGTTATTAAGCAATAATCAACGTTGGTGAAGGTGATGAGACAATCTATCCCTGACCTGGATGTAGCTATCTTTCCAGAAGCGAAGCTGAGGAAAGATAGCGTATAAAATTCAGATCGCCGAGGAAGTCATAGTTTGTCTCGCTGCCTGAAACCAAAAGTTGATTATTTGCTTTATATTCCACATCTGAAACCATATTTACTGTAGATTCCTTAGAAAAAAATTTGTAATTTGCCAACATCGGAATGGTTTTGGACACTATATCGTCGTTCAGAACAGTGAGTGCGCGCGCCAGGATGCCACTTACGCATTGCCAGTAGGCCTATGCATAGATCGTCTACAGGAATAGCTGGTAACCTTCAGTGTTTTTGCCACTATATTTTAATCCAAAATATACTTTCTTTTCATCATATGAACCAGAATCGGAGAGAGCTGGTATGTAAGAATGTCCCCAGAATGATTTTGAAAGGTATTCAAAACTGATATTATACCAATTACTGCTACATGGGCAGGTCCAACCGTCCCTTGGTAAAACAATTTATTTTAGACACTGCAGGCGTAATCCGGCCCTAGATCGTACGCTAGCAGGGGCGTCGATCCATGTTTTGGATTTGGGGGGGGGGGGGGGGGGCGGCAAAAGTGGAAAAAAAATGTCAAAAATTTTCGGCACACTCTGCGCGCCACATTGTAATACAGAATATTTCGCGCAAAGTGCGCCGAAAAAATTACAATTTTGTATGTTTAATAGTATTTTTATGCCATGTTTAATGGTTTTGTAGTGCTTTCCAATTATTTTTTATAACATATATTTGCATTGCATATTATTAATTTTTCAAGTTGTCAAATTATTTGGGGGGGGGGCAAATCGATATGTTTACCCCCCCTCCAATATTTTCATGGGGGGAGCGATCGACCCCCTGCCCCCACAGGATCGACGCCTCTGTACGCTAGGTCTGGTCTAACGTTAGAATAGGCCTATGTTCACAACGCAGTAGGCTTAGTTGTACTAAACTTTGCATTTCTGCAAACCATATACTAGTACCGCAAAGCCTGCTTAGATTGCTGTATGACCTACCACTTTGCGATATTACACCGGCTTAAAATTTCCCCAGCACTCGATCCAGCACTGCAATCTAACGTTTTTACGGTCGATTTCCGTCTGCTGGTCAAAATCGAAGTCTCCTGCTGCACACAAATCTTGGAATATCCCAAGGCTGAACGTTGGCTGTCGCTTTTTATTATATTTTATCATTCTACTGTATTATTATATTTCAGCTTCGGTAAGTAGTTCAAATCTGATTTCTGCGATCATTGTGATTGAGCTACGGCGCGAAGCGCCTGCTCTACGTGCATGTATGATGCTATGCATACTCACGGTACGAGTCAACTTTAGACATAGCTGACGAAAACAGTAAATTTGCTACGCCGCCGTCTTCGCCGAGCGACTGATAGGCAATTTTTATTTCGAGTGTACTCAACAACTTTGATAACGCGTTAGGACTGTGTGGACTCAAGAGATCAAGGAAATACAAAAGTAATATCACCTCGAGTGTAACGCACTTTTCCTCTCGAGTGATCTCATGGGCAAAACTATGCTTTATCACCTGATCAATTCTTGTCCAATCCTATACCAAGATTCTTAGTATGTGGAATATAATTGTAAATAAATTCCACACATTATCATGATGAACACTCGTGCAGAACAAGGGTCTGAATGCAGAATGCAGACTAGCAGCTGTTGTTAAGGTGTTCAATAAATATATAAATGTACCTATAGTTGTTAAGGTGTTAAATAAATATATAGAATTTATATAATTATTTATTTTATTTTATATACAATTTATTTATAATTTATAATTTATACATTTAATGTACTTATAATAAAAACACGGTAATTAGTGTCAATGTGTGTGTGTGTGTAAGTGTGTATTTTTCCATCCACATTAACCACTCACTATCTAATATCACTTGGTTCCATGTAACTAATTTTTTTTTTATTAATAGTAATCTGGTTGATTTTTGTGTAATATCACATCCTCTTATTTCTGCGCAGTCAAATTCAACAATGATGACTCGGGGAAATTGAGAGTGTATATTTCATCACAGTGGACAAAGTCACATCTAAGATTTGCAATTTAAGAAAAAATATGCTGTGGGAAATACTTTTATCACCAATAAATTTAAGATATTTACGATATAGAAACGTTTCTTTTTTATTTAGTAGCAATCTATTTGACACGTACATGGAGTTCAGAATGAAAGATTGGAAGTACGATTTTATCTTGCTTTTGAGGTGCATGTTTAGTTTCACTGTCTGCGCTTCCACACTACATAAAAGAAACACTATTCGCTGAAAGAATACACAATAACAGTCTTACGTTTGTGTCATTTCAGATGATCAACGTCCAGTCTTTTACTATTGCCCCGGGACAATAACACGAACAACTCCTACCGGGCAATCTACAGCCGTTGCTTCCTGGTCAACTCCAAGAGCAAGAGACAATTCAGGATCGGTCACGCCGCGCCGATCATCAGGGCTTTCTTCTGGCAGTCGTTTCTCCATCGGGACCCATGTTATTAGATATACTGTGTCTGATTCTTCAGGGAATACGGCTAGGACTAGTTGTTCTTTCAGTGTGATCGTGAGAGGTAACTGAATTATTTTTTAAATTAATTTTATTCTTTTCACTTGAATACAGTAGACAAAGCTACATCTAAGTCTTTCAATTTAAGGAAACAATATACAGTATGCAACCTTATCATCACCATTAAATTCGTTTACGATGTACATTTAGAAAAGTTCCCGTTTGCATAACTTTTTCCAAACTACAAGACCACTATTTTTTTTCTTCAAAATTGGCTGCAGTCTTGTTGAAACTCGCAAACTCTACATTGTTTATCCCGACCAGGGATGATCAAGGATGATTAGTACGAGATTCCCCCGCCTTCAACAAGACGACAGATACTGAATCGCTTTCATCTTCCCTCAGCTTGAAGCAGACTCATCTGCTCATTGTCGACCATTTTCCAACTGCACACAACTATTCCTGATGTGCGCCAACTCATGTTCTGCCGATTTCAAGCCGCTCACGTGTTCATGCTGACCTTCCCGATTCGAAAAACCCACCACATTTTTTTTTTTAGGCTGCGAGAAGTATTCATGGCGTTTTTTTTTTAATTTGCCACGTGTTCCAGACCACACCAGACTGAAAAAGACTGTACTGGACAGTCCCAGACCTAGTCAAAACTACACATGAAAATAAGAAAACTGCTCACGATTTTCGAATGGTCAATTATGACCAGTCTTGAGCTGTTTGTAAGAGATTTTCTAGTAAATAACCGGCAATGTGACCTGAGCTTGAGGAACTCCCTGTATGACAGTTCATTTCTTACCACACAAAATACTACTTTTATTATATAACAGTTTAATACCTCCCAGTTTAGATTATTGCAGTACCGTTTGGGGGGCAAGTGCCAAATGTCATCTTTCTCGACTACAGAAACTCCAAAATAGATATGGCAGAATAATATTACAAGCCGATATCATGACCCCTCATAAAAATCTTTTATCTCAATTAAAATGGCAATCAGTAGAACAGAGAATCCGATACCAGCTCTGTTTACACACTTACAAAATAATAAACTAGATGACAAATTATTTACGTAATCTAATTATACCCCGAAATATTATTTTTTCCACGCGATACGCACTGAATTGTCCACTTCAAGTAAGCAAACCAAGAACTGAATATTTTAAAAAATCCTATCATTATCGAGCTTCTGTTAATTGGAATAATTTGCCCGCATGTATTAGAAATTTGACGTCACTGTCGCTGTTTAAAGATTGTGACATTGATTTGCACGTCAAAAAACATCTATATGAATGAAATCAGCTGAAATCATATCCAATGTGAAGATTAATATAAATAAACACCTCTCATAGAGACTTGGGGTAAAATATTGAGTTTTGGTGAAAATCTGGACGGTTAAACTTCATCCTTTTTCAAATTGCTCAGGAGCAATTTAAAAAAATCCGCGACGTCAAACGTGCACGTGCCGTTCTAAAATTGTCCGATCAGCCGTTAGCCAATGGTCGCGCGGGGGTTAGCCGTTTAAACCAATCACTGTGCGCTCCGCTGGTCTTGCGACGGTACACAGAAACCGCGATTTTCAGTTTGAGCAAAATTGAAACTCACGGAAAGAACAACATTCTGGTAACATGTCGTTATTAGTTTTTCTCATAAAACAACAAATTCATGACGTATGGATTTCAGACTTTCAACACACCATTTGTAAGTACTAAACGACCGTTTGGTATTGATAATGAAGGGAAGTAATGGACTTGCACATCCCTGACACAATCTTTAAAAGAACATGCAAACTTGTGAGTTTAATTGATAATTTATAGTGTATAGTGTGTATTTTTTGTGTGAGATAGCATAACTGAATGTAATCTATACGGAGTAGGGTGAGGGAATGGGGGGGGGGGTGAAAGTGGAGGAGAGAGTTGAATGGGGTGGGGGTGTGGAATCGTGGGTCTATGATTATTCGTTTATTTGAATAATTTGTACATTATCGTATTTTTTTGTATTGTATGTTTGTAGTTTAATATTTGTAATTGTGTAAGCATTTTTAATTGTAAATCTTTTTATTTTACTTGTATTGTTTTATTGTAATTCCAGGGCTCCCTTGGAAATAAATAAATAAATGAATAAATAAAAGAAATCTGAAATAAATAAATAAATAAATAAATAAATACATAAATAAATAAATAAATAAATAAATAAATAAATAAATAAATAAATAAATAAATGAATAAATAAAAGAAATCTGAAATAAATAAATAAATAAATAAATAAATACATAAATAAATAAATAAATAAATAATTAATTAAATACATACATAAATAAATAAATAAATAAATAAATAAATAAATAAATAAATAAATAAATAAATAAATAAATAGTTCCGATTCAAAATATTTGTAGCATGCATGTAACGTTGGGTTGAAGTGTACATTGAGACCCAAAAGGCAACACTAGTATACACTAATAGGGAGTAAACACTTTCGGATGAAAGAAAATACTACAGAAATCTAATGTTTGTGTAATTTCAGATAATCAACCACCTGTCTTCTCCGGTTGTCAGGGCATTTCACGGACAACTGACACAGGGCAACCTACAGCTGAAGTTACATGGACTGCTCCGACAGCAAGCGACAATTCAGGACGGACGGTCAGGCCGTATCAATCATCAGGGCTTTCTTCTGGCAGCCACTTCCCCATTGGGAACCATGTTATTAGATATACGGTGTACGATTCTTCACGGAATGCGGCTAGTTGTTCTTTTAATGTAACCATCTCAGGTAACTGGGTTGAACTCTATTTTTATTGTGCGTGATTGAATAGACCGACCAGTGAGTGTGTTTAACCAGGGAACGTATTTACTGTAATTGTTACTTTTTGTAGTAGCGCAACCGTTCTTCAAATAGTGGCCTTTTCCATACAGGATCTGTACAGGATGTAATTATTTTATTGAAGAAATAAAATAGAGGGCCGAAAATCGATTGCAAAAGGGCGACTTCGATTCGAATTGACAGTTCAAACACTGACAACAATACAAACAAATGGGACCCCGCAGCAAACTGAGGGGTCTCTTGCAGGTCTAGTACATACTCATGTTGATGCGCTGCCTCCACTGACGTGTTTCCGGGACCTGATCTCCACCGCAGAAGAAAACCACCCTTGGAAATACGCAAAATGTTATGATTTGTAACACCACTATTTAAGCAAGTATACATTTAGGTATTAATGACAACAATCAGCTAAAAAAAAAATACAAAATAAGACCTATTCATTGAGGCCCTTGTGTAAAATTGGATAAAAAAAAATGGCAGTACAATTATTAAGGTTGCCACCACCAGCTAAAACAAGTCGTAGGTAGATCGGATAAGCAATTAAAGGTTCTGAGGCGACAACAGCCAGTGTTTCCACTGGCGTAAATCCCGGGGGGATGGGGAATATATCCCCCCACTTTTGGAGGAGGGGGAATTGCCTGTACAATCATCCCCCACTTTTCAATAAAGAAATGTATTTTTCAAAAATGTATTAATCATTGGTAAAATTGCTATATAGTAAGAATTCTTCTGAAATGCCTTTAAAATGCTTTTAAAGATCGTTCAATTTTAATTCTAAAACAAACAAAACAAAAACACCTCAAAAGCTCCCCCTCGGTCGCTTCGCTCCTTCGCTTGCACTTTCCCTCAATAATTTGAATATTTCGGCGCCGGAAATCATGCGTATGACCTTCTTTTAAAGGTAGTCTACACTGTATGATAGTATAGTTGTAATTAATCATTTTGAAAAAACGTAGTTTCTCCGACATTTGAAATATATTGATTAAAAAGTTGGTTTTAAAATGTAGTATTATACTGGCAGACAGAGACCAGCAATCTCAGCTGCCCGAATTAAAGTACACTGTCGTGAATTAGGAGGGAATGGGGGATATATCCCACCACTTTTCGGGACAGGGGGATGGTCTGTTCAAATATACCCCCACTTTTTAATTAAGAAAAGTGTTTTTGTGCATATTCAATTATTAATAACATTTATAACATTTTAGAATGCTAAGGATATTGTTATCTGAAAATCACGAAGTTTCCGATTTTCTCTCATTCATGTTCATTACTGACGTGTTTTTCATCGGTCCAAATTAGTATTATATCCCTATCCCTATTTAATGCACAGATAACGCAAAATGTAGGCCGAATGAAACATCGTATTATCAACAAAATGTAGAAAACAACTCAGATATTTTCACGTGAGGACATAAGGAGCCCACCCGAGACTAGATGACAGTCTAATACAGTGTACATCTTTTAAAGTGGTCATGATTTTTTGCTCAGAATTTTAAAAACTCTTTAAAGAAATTTCTAGGATTATTCAAAATCATGTGCGGTGGGGGGGGGGTAGTTTTCCCAGCATACCAGGAATTTTGGTATCAACTACCCTTTTTACTTCTCACCCCCCCAATATATCCCCTTTCTACAATCTTTTCCTTTTTGACAATTGCGCTTTTTTGCATCAAAATGATGTCTTAGAATTAGTGCCCCGTTTTGTTTCCATTTCCCTAATCGTTTTCTTTTCAGACAAAAACAATTGTCAATTTTCCACCTCTGATAAGCCTCACCTGTGACAATGGCCTTTTCACATTTTAGAGGTACCCGTTCTAATTTAATTGCTTCTACCGCCTTTTGCTAAGTGTTCCTGGTTCATAAATTAACCCCCTTTTCCCCTTTAATTTGTGTACCGAAATTGAAACAACTTAGAGTAACTTACATTAATTTCTAAGGCTCGCTCGCTACGCTCGCTCGCATTGATATTTGATATTATTATGTTTGAAGGCCTCTCAGTCTCCGAATCTGAGACATTTCAGAAACTGTTCTCCCCCCTTTTTTTTTTAAAGATGTTATTGAACACCATGTAGTCTCACAGGTTCTACAAAGTTTCTCGCTCGCTTCGCTCGCTCGCACATTGATATATGCCATGAAAATCCAACCTCAAAATTTGATGCTATGGTATTTATTGCTTTTATATTACAGCCAAAGATCGAAAAAGAGATCACGTGAAAGGTGTTAAATATAGTTACAGTAAAAGCTATACGCCAATAGGTATATTTAACAATTTTCTGTGTGCATTTCATTGAAAAATGGACTATATTTATACTATTTCAGATAGTGAAGATCCTATTCTAATCAGTTGTCCTGATGATATATTGCTGAACGCACCACGTGGCCTGGATACAGCCATAGTTACCTGGGTGGCTCCAACTGCTATCGACAACTCTGGGGAATCTTTGGTACTGTTTATTGAAACAACCAATTATACGTGGGTTGGTAAGTTTTAATCAGAATCGATGTCGTTTTATACACCGTGTCTGACTCAGCAAGGAACTCAGCTAGCTGTTCATTTTTTTGTAATTTTATTTCACTAATATTTGTTTGTTTTAACGCCACTTTGCATTTGGAAAAAAAGAAACGGATTATTGTTGTGAAGTTAAATTTCTATCAGTAGAACATCGTGTTGCACTGAATTCAATGAACAAATTCCCTCATTAGCAGAGGCGTCGGCACGTTTCAGGAATACAAAGCATTGGAGGGGCAGAGCATTGCGGGTGTTCTTCTTCTTGCGTATGAGGCAGCTAGGCAGTTTGTTCCAGCTGTTGCAGCCAGCTCACTGTTTCGGGATTGGGGTTCCCTAAATCAATGTCGGAGATTGCAGGTGTGCAAGAACAGTACTCTGCCCCTCTAATACTTTGAATTCCCAAAACATGTCGACGCCCCCACTCATTAGTTATACATTGCTCCTGCTTATTACAAGGAGCAAAGTAAGAACATGGCTTTTTTGTGTTTGTCATGGCAACAACAATGAATGAATTTAGGCATTAATGACAAATCACTACATTTAATGAAATTTGAACGAAAAAAGTGGAGTGGAAATGGTGAACAAAAATATGTAAAGGTCTTGATTAACGTAAGAATTGCTTACCTGTCCTGTTCACCATCTTCATGTGATTGGCAGTATGAAGATCTGAATATTTATCCTTTTGCAAGGTTTATTTTCACTCACTCAAATATGTATAAAATGTATGTACTTTTGATATTTCAACCTTTTTTTTATGTATTAGAGCGTGAAGATCCGGTCTCATCTGGCTGTTTAAATGAAACATTGATGAACGCAACACTTAGCCAAGATGCTACTGTAGTTACCTCGGTTGCTCCAAATGTTACCAACAACTTGACGGAAACTGCTGCATCATCTATGGCATCGAAAATTTGTTCTACTAGTGGTAATTTTTCCATTGGAATCCATGCTGTTACATACGCGGCGTCAGATTCAGCAGGGAATTCGGCTAGTTGTTCTTTCCGTGTGACTGTCGCAGGTAATTTTGCCGATGCCTGTCCCCAATTTTACCCTTTTATAATTTGTAACACCACTATTTCTCTTAAAGCAACTATTCATTAAGGTTTAAATGACAACAGCCAACTAAAACGTTCAAAATACCCTCCCTACTCAAAAGCATTGCAACATACACTATAACGCATACATTTTGAGTTGAAGGGGTCTTTCTATAATGACGTGCAAATGAAGTTTATAATTGGAAAATAGCAAATTATTTGAAGAGAAATCAAGGAGCAATTTTTTCCTATCCTTCTCCAAAGTGGAGAGATTATCAAATGCAGGCGCACCCACGGCAGAGGGGCCGTTAACATAAAATTTAACATTTGTTCGCCTCCTGTAGGGGTGGGATGTTAATTCACACTAGCATCGTAATTCGGTTTCATATTTCCCGTGAAACGGATTTGATGGCTTGGAAAGACTTCCAACAAACAAAAAAATGCCAATGTGTTTCTCTGACACTGTCTAAAAAAAGACACCATCCCGCGAAGACGAAAGCGCCTCCTACATGTCCTATCTTCATGAGACAGTGATAAGGAGGATACGCCCCATATTTCAGAAAAGGACCTCGTCAAGTTGTAATTTCTTATTCTTTCTCAGTTCTAAAGGCGGTCTGTTACTGCAAACACCCTAAAATTTGCTGGTATGCGACTTTTCAGTACATTTGATATAATAATGTGGAGAGAAGGCCACCATCTTTATATTAATAGCCTTATCTACCTGTTCATTGACTCCACTGAATAAAATCGGATATTGAAAGAAATGAGAGTACAATTATGAAGTTGCCACCATCCGTTTAATAGGTCGTGGGTAGATCGGATAACCAATTAAATGCTCTGAGGCGATAAATAGCTCCTTTTTGCGGACAGAAACAAACGACTGTCCACTAGTGAAATAGTTGTCCATGTATTTAGCGTATGTGTCGCGAACGGTAGTAGTTCAGATTCTGACCGTTTGTAATGGTTTTTTCCTCCCCCCGTGTATCGCGCACACAAGAACTGTGCGCTCTTTGCCGCTTGGTGGCGATACCCCGAATTACACGATACCCCGAATTACACGCCCCGTAAACGGTCAGAATCTGAACTAGAACGGTAGCTCTATTTGGCGCGCGAAATTCGGGTCGTTTATTTTCATATTTCATCTTTGTCTGTATATGGCAGAAGTAGTCTGAGCTGTGGTTTATATTAGACATGATGACGACGATGAACAAAAAAAGTAAAAAAAAAATGCCTTAATGACCTGTTCATCGTCCTCATATGATTCTATGTATGAAGATTCATCTTAAAATTTATTCTTTTACATTTATTTCATTCAGCCAAAGTGTATGCACTTTCACCTTTTTTTTAATAGCAGAGAGTAAAAACAAGCCTAATCCTATTTACCGTTGCTTTGACTGGCCCTGAACACCCGATAAACATTAATATGCAAACTATTTGATGGATGATATTTTCCGCAGGATGTGTACAGTTCCAAGAATCTTTCATCCTTGTAAATGGTTATACGCCTGGTGATAACGATAATGATGATGATGATGATGATTGTTATGTTATCATAATTATATCTTTCTACTTTTTCTTATACGTCTGGCCCTTGTAATATAATGTTAATAGATGGTATTACCGGAGGTCTACTGCGTGTCCCCCAAAAATGCCCCTCTGGTAGATTGCTAAATCTATTCCAAAATTGAATATAATTCTTTATCTTTTAGTGATCGTGAATTCTGTAATCTCATTGGTCAATCATCCACTGAATATTTCCCGTATTCCGTGATGATGACGTCGTTATGCTGCGCGCTTGCACGTATTTCAATGCGGCGCGTGCGGCGTGCGCTTTATCTTGTTGTGCGCAGACAACATGCGCTAAATTGGTCCCTGAATATTTCCGACGCCGTATTCCGTGATGACGTAGGCCCCCCCTACGTTATCAGCTAGCGTAGTTAACCACACGCATAATTATGCAGACAATAAACTTTATCGACGGCCGCCGATTTCAACTTTACTCACGGGAAGAAATAAACGCCGAAATGGTGAAATCCCTTTACCAATAAGTTACAGAATTCATACAGATCTACACTCCGGCCTCATGGAATATGGCACCAGACCGTAGATATTTCCCGTATTTCGTGAACAAGCAGGGGGTAACCTATAGAATTTAGTGTTCAGATGTAGAAAGCCGATTTTATTTTCTAACTTCTGTGAACATTTCTTTGGTCTCTCTTCTCTGGTTTTGAATACACATTCCATTATGTAACAGCAGTGCTTTTTAGTCCATTCCAAGTTTGCAGTGCTACATCAATGCATCAACCTGAATGGAAATCAGGTGGAAAAATGTGCAGGAGAACAATAAAGGTTTACAAGCTGGATATTGAAGGTTTCAGTATAAATGGAACACACCATGTGAAAGTAAACATGACCAGTGGAACTGAATTTTGCTTAGTTTTCATTTAAAAAGGTAAATGAACTTGACTTCAGTTACTTAATAATGACAATAACACCGTCATTGATATAAAAGTGAAGCATGGAATAATGCACGGAGTGTATATTATTCAAAGCAAACTTGGAATGGGCCGGAAAGCACTGCTGTTACATAAGAGCCTGTGTATTCAAAACCAATGAAGTGAGACCTTGAAATTTTCACAGAAACTACAATATTAAATAGGCTTTCTAAATGTGTAAACTTAATGCAGTGTAAATCATGGTTTTGGTAATTATTTTGTTGTCTATGAGAGGGACATTTTTTTTTCTGGGACATGCTGTATGTCACATAATTCATCACGTTCACTGTCTTCATCACGTACAATATAGATAGGACACGGTCCTTCGTTATGCCACCACATTCACGACTGCTTAAGTTAAAGCGTAGCATTTTGTGATATCCCATACCACCATTACCCCCCCAAAAAAAGAAGAAGAAGAAGAAAGAAACCGAGGCAACGAAGGAATGAATTGCTTAATCAATAAATTGTCGTTATCGCTTTTATGTTGCTCGTGATCAATAAATGATTTTTATATTCATAACAAGATTTGTTAGATTGCACGTAGGCTTATACACCTTTTATGCCCATGCCATTTTTTTTTTTTTGGGGGGGGGGGGGAGGGGGGAGGGGGAGGGTGCATGCAAGATATTTTATGCGGTAGTTTAGTTTAGCTTTTTGTTTATCCTAGTTTCTCAGAAATATTGAAAAGGTCTCCCACCCCTCATCTGAACTAACAACTATTGTATCCAGGTGCTGGGCTTACCAGTTACCGTCGTTGCAAATTTGTTCCCGTAGATTTGCAAAATTTGGGCATTTTGTGGCAAGGTGGGAATATTAGCAAGCATCTCAATACAGAAAAGGTATCAAATATTCCCCCCCCTTACCGCTTTCGCGCTTCGCGATTAGCGGATGTTGGGCGATAGGCCTACACCGCACTAAGTTGTTAAAGTGAAGAGGGCAGTTTCTCACTTCTCACGAAAACGTTTGGGCACCCATGTATTCCGACATCCATATCCACATATTTTATTGGTTAACCGAGCATCGTCATGTTCAATACAATTTCTCCCATACGAAGTCCTCTTCCGGTGTAATGAAGGGCACTCAATATCATTGATATGGTCAACTATCGCACAGAATTAGGGAAAGAGTAATAACCCTTGTCAGCGTGCTAGCACTAAACACATGAGTCAAAAGGCGTATGAAACGTAGGAGCAGGGGGGGGGGGCACTGTGTAAACAATGTAGACAAGTTTGTGAAGAAAGAACTAAATTTGAATTTCAAAATCAAAATTTGACTGAAATAAGACCTTGTTTGTTATAGATAACTTCTATCTTATTTTTTTGTTTGGAAAAAGCTGCCCAAATTTCCCTCAAACACCTGCTCCATGATGTTTCTGTACAAATTTTCTCCAGGTTCAGAACCCCTACCCGATAACAATTTCTGGAAACTGAAGGGCAAAGCAAACTTTGTTTTGAAGATAAAAATGGAGAATTTCCTCACCCTGGTCCCCCAATTGAGTTATGTTTCCAACTATTCACTCTTTTCACAAATTAAATTTTAGTAACCAATATTACTTCTTATTATTCTGCATATATGATTGACATTAATGATTTTGTAGGCAAAACAGGGGTACACTCGCAGCCACTTTATCAACACATTCTGCATGCAGCTCGCAGGGGATCCCCTTTCACATCCCCACTTTGTCACGTGGTGATTATGATTATTGTAACTGGTCTATGTTAAATCTGTTGCATTAACAATTTAAATTATGTCACGCTTAGCCCTGTGTCATTTTGTTATACTGGTTTTTGTTGTTTTCGGAAGCGAAAACAAAATAAAATGATATAAAATTATGCAGTTAATTTGGTTGTTGTTGGATTATATGTGCTGGATTTCCCCCCCCCCCATAGATTAATTTCTCGCTTTTTATTTTGACATATAAATAAAAAAAAACATTGTCATATGCTTTCAGGTTGATTAAATGTGTACATTTTGCTTATCAAACTTTTTAATTACGTTCAATGACGTTGTTTTAGCATGATTAGAGTTTGTTTTTATTGTCTCCACCCTTCGTAAAATGGAAATTGATTAAATGTTAGACGAAATAACCCAAACAGATTTGATCAATTCCATTATCAAAACAAAATCAAGAAAGGTTGAATTAACTTGTTGTCCTTCTTGTGCAATTTCATAATGCTCTTCGGTTTCTGGAAAAATGTCAACAAACCCTCTTTTCCCAGGCTTTTACTTCAGTATTGCGCGCACTGATAAGGTGCAGTACGCGAGGTGTTACGCGTACGCGTGTGTAAAACGATACGCGCACTGTCGATGTCATATACATCATGGTTTCATCATGTATGGTTCAACACGAATATCATTTGTGAAATGATATCCACTTTACTGTAACATTTAAATTTCCTTGAAATTCTCGACATGCTTGGGACAAATTAACAGGAAACCCACATCCTATTCAAATTGCGAAGCTTTTTTGTTGATACCATTTTTATTTGTCGAAACAATTTTTTTTTCGAAAAGTGGTTCTTACCGTCGGGGTCAATTTTTAAGCCCGTCGCCAAAGTCCCTCGACTCATTTTCAAGCTTGAGATGAGTTAGTCTCGTGTTCCAGTCGCCACCAATAGTTGCCACTTTGTGTTGGCATATTATGGCCCGCCTCTCCAAATACGGAAGTGTCAGTTTATTATTTGTTAATCTTGTGTGTGATAATCAAATTGGGCAAATCTTGACAAGTTTTTGTCTTTATTTATCCCATTTCAGATAGTGAAGATCCTATTCTAATCGGTTGTCCTGATGATATATTGCTGAACGCACCACGTGGCCTGGATACAGCCATAGTTACCTGGGTGGCTCCAACTGCTATCGACAACTCTGGGGAATCTTTGGTACCGTTTATTGAAACAACCAATTATACGTGGGCTGGTAAGTTATTAATAGGAATCAATGTCGTTACATACACCGTGTCTGATTCAGCAAGGAACTCTTCTCGCTATTTTGTCTTTGTAAATATCTTTTAATAATGACTGTTGATATTCACCCCGCAGCGGGTGACGCAATGGTAGGTTTTCGACGTTGCATACCCCACAGTGGGCTACACAAGAAGAATTTTGTCACTAGAGTTCCCCACTGCTGTGAACTCTACATCAAATTTTCCATTGCGATCCCAAAATTGCGGGGAATGCAAGGAAAAAAAAACACTGCGTAGCCATATATACTTTGTAACGATCAATTCCATTGGTCAGTCCGTTTCCATGGTAACAAAACAAGTTTTGACCGTTGTGGGTTATAAAACGAATATTTCGACATTCTATACCCAGCAGAGGGTTGATAACGATATGTGAGTGTCACAGGCGTCGTTAGCTGGCACGGAGTGACAATGGTGGGCTAAAAAACCCCTCCCCCTTTGTAGGGAAGATTTGAGGTGTTTTGCGACTCTGACAGTTAAAGTAACAAGACTACAAACTGCTGTGTGAT